>VZSG01001096.1:136591-156499 GCA_013398315.1 Nothoprocta pentlandii | reverse complement strand
GCCGCCTTTGTTGCCGCCGGGGCGGGAGGCAGCGGCGGCTTCCCTGGCACCTGCCCCGCGGGCTCGGCCGGGGCCTGCGCGGACGGGCGGGCGGAGGGAGGGAGGGCGGCTCGAGCCCGGCTCGGGGCAATAAAGGCTTTAAAAAATAACGACCATCATCGTTAGGAGCGCGGATTTTGTTCGCCTGGGCCGTGGCCCCTGCGGCGGTGTCGCCCCTGCGGCGGTGTGGCCCCTGCTGTGGGGCAGGCGGCAGCCCCCTGGGGTCCAGGGGCGCTCAGGGCCTCCCAGCGGAGCGACCCGCTGCCGGCCCGGAGCGCCCGCCGTGGGGCTCGATCCATCCCATCCGCCGCGGGGCTCGATCCCATCCGCCCCCACGGTGCCGTGGTCACCTTGAAGGAGGAGCGCCGGCATTCCCAGCCCTGGCCGCGGGTGCCCGCGGAGAGCGCGGCAAACCCGCAGCAGCCGGGGCCTGCGAAGGACTGAACCGGGGCGCGTTCGTTTTTCACCTGTCGTTTCGTAATTAAGCTAATTGAGATTCCTGGTTGGCGTGAGGAGCTGTCAAGGATTTCGGCGCGGGTGCGCGAGTCAGGAGCTTGTGTTGCTGATCGGATTCGGGCGGCTTGGCGCCGCGGGACCGTGGCAAGGTCTGTGCACTCACGCGCGTGCCCGAGTGTTAGGTTCGCCGCGGCAAAATCCAACTCCCCCGCGCAGAAAAGTAAATCTGGGTGTCGCAGCAAGTGCAAAGGAAGGAAGGAGCGTGTGGGGCGAGCGGAGCCAGAGCCCTGTGCCCGTGCACAGCCCCGTGCCGGCTGCGGGAGCCTCGTGCAGATGTCCCTGGCGATGCTTTGGGAAGCAGAAGTCCTGGTCTGAGAAGCAGGGACCCGCGGGTCGACTGTGCCCTTTGCGCACGTATTTTGTGGCATTTTGCGGGTTTGGTGCAATGTGGTCGCTAACAAGAGCCGCTGGGGAGCTTCCAGCATTTGCAAATGAGGAGTGTTTAAAACTGCTCTGTGAGCTGAATCGTGGCGAACAACCACCCCAATTTCCCTCATATTTTCAGCTGGTAGGTGGGTATGTCTGTGCAGCAGTACGCTGGGTACTGGAGAGGTGCAGCTCTGTGAACAGGACGTGGTGCCTTTGCTTTACCACCCCAGTGAAAAAGTGCTGGCAGTCTAAATTGGGGGGCAGCTTTGGGTCTGCTGTGTGGTGTGGACCTCTGGCTTGATTCGAGCCTGCTCTGGAGAACTGAGCACCTTTGGCAGCAATATAATTTGGATTTATTTCAGCCAACCCAGAAAAACTGTTACAGTACAACAGTAGAATATGAGGGAATGGTATCCTTCATTTGGATGGGAGCTGGACAGGGTTGTCAGCTTTTCTAGGTTTCTGTGTGGTTTCAAGCTGCTGGTCTTCCAAAAGAGTTTATGTTTTGGATTCAATGGTTACATTGAATTATATTCCTTTTCTTAGCAAGCTTTCTATCTGTTCAATTTACATTGCAATGGGTTAAGTGCAACATTGTTGTGAATTTCCTCAAAACCCACTTGTAAGTGTACTACAACGTTTCCATGTCACAGTTGAAATGAGAGTTGATATTTCCATTGGATTCTCTTTTCTTTATTTGCGGATTCCTGGCAGTTACTTTATGGTATTACACAATAGCAGGGCTATGGGAAAGAAACCCTCTCCTATCTTGCTTTTTAGGCTAGCAGTGACAAGGTGTGAGCATTTATTATTGTTCTTGTATTTTCAACGTGGAAATAATTTTAATTTGGAAAGCTGCATGGTGTTCCTTCATCTGCTACATGAAGTAGCTTGGAAGATACGCTAAGGACCAACTGGGCAGGAATGAAAACCTTGGTTTTTAGCTCCATGGCACTGGAACTAAACTGTCAGTAGTAGTAAAGTAGTAGCAGCAAAGCAGAGAGGCCCCCGGGACATAGTGATGTGTGGTGCTGTGCGAACTAGCAGTGTGTTTCCCATGGCTAAGCCTTGCCTTATTAATTATTTTGTAGTTTTCTTCAAGCATGCAGCCGTACTTGTTAGCATGTGGAGAGACTCCGGGCTACTTTCCTGTGCAAAACCGATGATGGCTGTGGACACAAGCCCTGCTTGCAGTTGAAATGCTCGTAACTGTCATGAGATAACATCAGTTTCTAAGCCTTGGTGCTCGTTCATCTCCCAGGTGTTGATGTTATAGACTTAGGATTTGTAGAGTTTGGGCTTTTGCCGTGTTAGGTCATGGGAATTTGCTCGACTTTCTGAGGACCCGCTAACCTGGAAGAGGCAAAAGAAAAGCCCCTCGTTGGTCTCCAGTTCTCCTGCTGCACATCAGATCTGCCAATGCTGACCAGCAGTTTTGTTAGTGTGGGTAAGTGATTTCGAGTTCCTGTTGCACAACAGGGAATGTATCATCCCACAAGTCAAAGGCCGTAGTTGAAACTTCCTGTTAGGAGCCTGCCCTTGTTGTTGTCTTGTTCATTCGGAATCCAGACGTTGGAGAGAAGATGCGTGGCTTACCTTGAGAAACCCCAGTCATAAATTATTCCCATTCTGCCTCAGATCGTTAAGGCTTGTCAAATAGTTCGCTTCTCCAGCTCTATACTCTGATATTGAGTTGTCGTCTTGTGAAAACAGCAGTTTCACTCTGCTGTAGCTGCTATCGTCTCCTGTGGAGACGTTGCATCCTCACACCAGCCTGTTCACACCTTGTCCGAGCTGGATAGGATAAGCTGGTCTTAACTAGGCATAGTTATGCTGCCTATGGGTACCTTTTTCTTTTTAACTAGCTGCCTGGCAGCATAGAAAAAATAAATGCAGTTTTCTATATTCCTGTTACCAATCTTATTGCTGGAGGCTTTGATGAGGTTCTTTGGGTCATTTGTCAGGGATGGGGAGGGCTGTTGAGGCCGTTGGAGGGTCCATCATACAGCTGCTGTGTATCTCACTTGTTCTTCATGTTAGGTACTGCCGTATCAGAGCTTAACAGTTGGGGAAGTGATAGGCATGCTGCATAAAAACTGCTGGTTTAGTGTTGTCCAGCATTTTTTAACTCTAAATATTTTGTTTAAACACCTTGGGTGGATTTGATGCTTGTCCTGTACCAGGAAGGAAATGTTTGTGCTGTTTTAAAGGTGAAGACTCAACTTCAGCTGATCAGGTTATAGTTATTTGCGCAGGGAGTGTTTAAAACTATAAGGATTTTAGGGAATGAGGCTTTTTTTTTTCCCCCTTTTTTATTACTTTATTTTTAAAGAAAGATTGTTGGACTATTTTGTTGAACAGTTTTGAGAACTGTTGGCTATTTGTCCTCCTGACCAGCTCAACATCCATCCTCCTCCATAAGGGACACCAGTGATTCGCAGTTTACTCAACTGAAGCAGGTTTTCATACTTTTATGGGCCATATATTTATTTTTCCATTTCTTCCTTTCTCTAGAAGCTGCTAGAAAAGGAGGTTTGACTGTGGCATGGCCTGAGGGTAGCAGGCAGATGAGGAGACTGGAGCTACAGTTTCAGGTGCTAAGGAAGAGCAGGTCTCATTTCCTTGCTATCGGTTTTGCAAGTGAGGAAGGCTATTTATTTATTTATTAAATTTTCATTGTGTTTTTGACTATGTTTATGAGTGTAGTTTTCATGGACATATATTCTGTTTTTTTTTTTCCTATGAACAGCTCCGGGAAAAAATTTTCTGTTCTCTGATCAGAGTGGGATTGTGTAGTTAGCACCATTTTTGATGGTTTTGTTGGTATTTTTGAGTTTTGAATAACAGCAGTGAATCTTTTTGCCTTCCTCTGCTACACACACACACACACACACCTGTTGAGCGGTGCTACGAGCATGGAAGCAGAGCTGTCTGTATTGAGATGTGGGGAAAAGACATGTTTTTTGATGTAAATTTGGAAGTTGGCTTGTTCAGTGACGCTGCCTTCTTAATTTCTCTGAGTTTTGGAGTTTTGTTAGCCTCTTTTGGAGGATTTCTCTCTGTTTTCTGGCAGGTGACCAGTCCAGCAGAAGTGTGAGAATTATAACAGGGACAATTTTGCACAACTTCCCATGGCAAATGTGAATGCAAATATCCACTTCTTCAGAAGTGGATTTCTTCGGAGCTCTTATTTCATGCCCTTCTCTCTTGCTCCAGAGATATTGCATAAAGCAATGCCTTCTTTTTCTTTTCCCCAGTAACTTTATTAACTTCACAGATCATGAAAGAGGTTATTCCACTCCCTGAATTATTGTCTCCAACTTTTTAATGGAGAAAAAAAAAAAAAGAAGTTTTGGGGTTGTATGTGCATTTGGAATTTGTTGCAACAGCTTTGGGTTGAGGGGCCACCAGCCACTGTAGATAAAGGGAGGTAAAGTTGTGGACCCAGATACAGTTGATTCCTGCCTCTTTCCTCAGCATTGTCCAGGGTTCTTTATATTAAAAAAGAAAGAAAAAAAAAAANAAAAAAAAAAAAAGAAGTTTTGGGGTTGAATGTGCATTTGGAATTTGTGGCAGCAGCTTTGGGGTGAGGGGCCACCAGCCACTGTAGATAAAGGGAGGTAAAGTTGTGGCTGGAGATACAGTTGATTCCTGCCTCTTTCCTCAGCATTGTCCAGGGTTCTTTATATTAAAAAAGAAAGAAAAAAAAAGATGTGACTGGAATGAGAAGGTGAGTCAGGAGGTCTTGAGCACAATATTCATTTTTCAGTCTCAGTCCTGATTTTGACACTGGCATCACTGTGCAGTGTAAAATCAGTGGGTTTGTTTTGGGGCAGTCTCCCTGGATTTGCTTGCTGTATCATCTTCTGTCAGTATCATCCTGCCAAATGGAGCAGGGATAGGAATGAGCCGTGCTTATCTTTTTGCATTTCCATGCATTTATTATTTTCGGAGGCGGATGTGTTAAAAATATCATCATCACTCAAAGCTGGCAGATTTGGTTTGCGTTAACTGGTAGTTGTAGCATGTTGCTTCCAGAGATGGCCAAAACCAAACCAAACACACGCAGAAACACCCCAAACATGCACACTAAGAGAATATCTATGCGTTTCTGTAAAAAAATATGACAAAATAGTAATTTGGCCGAACATCTAAGAGAGGTTTGGAGTACCTGGGGGGTGGAAAATCCCCAGATGGAAAGGAACTGTTTGGAAGGCCTGCAGGGGAGGGGAAATGCGGTTAAGAAGTTGAAGCAGGTACAGGTGAGCTTGTAGCACTCGATCTTCATTTCTGTCTGGGCTTTATTGCACTTGCATGGAATTCCAGTGCATTTGGACTCGCATGGAATCCGTCTCTCTAGCTGGACTTGAACTTTTCTGATTTTCTAGCTTGATGATAGGCAGGCTTCAGCAGCAATATCAAATGAAGCAGTTTGAGCTCCCGAACCGCAGAGAGCTGGAGCAAAGTGTCGCATGGATTGGCCTGACTTGGAAATGGAAAAGTGGAATATTTTGGTCGCAGGCTGATGTTTTTCGGACCGCTACAGACTTCGCCTCCGTGCTCTTTCGACGGCTGTTTGTGGTCTTACGACTCGTTCCTACAACTGCAAGTGCTGCCAAGACTTATTCCCTCCCTGTGGCATTTTACGGAGGTCCTTGGGCCCTCTCTGAGAGGCAGTGCGGGGGTGAAGGCCTTGCTTTGTGCTTGCCCGAGCACACAGGGCACAGGCTGTCCCAAGCAGCCAACAAAGCGAGAGAAGGGCACATTCCTTAAAGCACGAGCTGAGCCTTTGCGTGCCGGCTGGTTTGCCACCCAGAGCGTTGAAATGTCGTGGCGTGGCCCTTGGGTTGTGAGATTGGCCTCGGCTGCAGCATGCAAAGCACAAAATGAATGGATTTGCCTCAAGAATGCCATTGCTCAAGCTTCCCTGCCTGCTCCGAGGATGGAAGCGGTCTCGTTTTCCGCAGTGTGATGCTGGGAGTGGGGATGCTACCAGTACAACGAGGCTCAAAAAGACGTGGTCAGAGCTGGCAATAGTGTTGTTATCAGCCTGGAAGCTAAAGGGACTGATCAGGACTGAAATTAATTTTATTCCGGAGTTTAATTAGGTTTGCAGAAAAAGCGATGTCTTTCTAGGCAGAAGCAGATATTCCTCATAAACAACCCTATGAAACTGGCACACATTTTTTTCTTTCGGGGTATTGCACTGCAATTTAAATCCTGATGCTGAAGTCGGTAACAGTTTAGCAGTGAGCCACAACAGAAATGTAAAAACAAGGTCTCCATGGATATGATCTGAGAGGATGCTAATTTGCTTGTTAATTAGGTTTGCAGAAGTTTCCTTTTCGCAGTTCCGAGCAGCGAGGATAAAGCGGTGAAGAATATTTAATTCAGGCTGGGAGCGGGTCACAAAGTAACCCGGGAGCATCTCTTCAAGCTTGTTTATTTTGGCAGAGTTGCAAGGTACAACAGCAATGGTTCTCACTTTTGCCTTTATTGTAGAAACTTTTGGGGAACGTTCTGTTTGTAATTTGGAACATGACCGTTTTTAATTGTGCTGATTTCTTGCTGTTTGTTAGAAATCCCTTAAGTTTGCTGGTGGTGCCTGCATGCTTACAGGGATCTGGATATACTGTGTTAGTAGCTGGATTTTTTTTATTTTGTTTATTTTTGCCTAATTATTTGAGCAGTTTTTTAGCTGGTGTAAATTGAAATTGCCCGGTGAGCAATGAAGCTATAGCTCATTTTTTGTTTCAGGAGTGCACATACATATATATGCTTCAAATATGTACACTAGTCTGCTTTTTGTAATAAATGGGAGCAAAGAAAGTGCAGGCATTGCAGATAAGGCACATGGAAAAAATCATTTAGCCTTGCATGTCCTTAAATTGCTGCTTTAATTTTTATTATTTTTTTAAAGCAGATCTGAGAAGTGTTTCCTCAAATCTTTTTTTTTTTTTTTTTTCCTCCAAGCAAGCCCAGATTTAGCAAACAACATAGCAAGATAAGGGTTTAACTTCCTCTGACATGGACAGAATAAGTTGGAAAGCTGAAAAGTTTCACCCTGCTTTCCTTTCCGTATCCTTTTTCATTGTCGTTGAGGAAGGGGAGGAAAAATGGCACTGAATGTGTAGCCTGTTCATAGGAGCTGTTGGTAACACCTGATTTTCGTAAGGACTGATATTTCCTATGAAAACATGATGGCACGACAGACAAAATTCAATTTATGTAAATTCTCTGCACATGAACTCCAGGTAGCAAAGTGGAAGACTCTGCTCCAGATGTCCCAGAGTCCTCATCCATTGAAAGAAGTCACTTGGTTTTGGTTAACATGCCTAGTTACTTTCTGTGGGGCTGGTGGGGAATTAAGTACAACTGCAAGATGAAAGGCCAAGGGTTCTGGCTCTCATTTCTCATACTGCAAAGCTCATTTCTCTCTGCTGTGGCAAAGGCTCTGCAATATCTGGGGGCATGGGGAGCATAGTGGCCAGAAATCACACTAACATTTCCAAGCATTCAAGTACATTTGAAAAGGATCTCAGAATAATGCAGGTTTCTGTATTGCTCAGGATTAATGATATATATTAAATTACATATTAAATATATATTTAAATATATATTTTGTAGTAGGCTCACAATGGCATTTCCACATTTGTAACAATGATTAGTATGAAAAAATGCAATACTATCTCAAAACTTGCACTTCATAATAGCTTGTTCTGGCTTTCTGCTGTTGGTGGAGCAAGGTCTTTCTTAATCCATCTTGAAGAACACCTTAGTGTCCCCAAATCAGGAGTTTTTCAATCAAAAGGTAGTGAAAGGGGGGAGGGCAGGAAGAGGAAGGGACCAAGAGAACAGAAATTTTGGACCGGGATCTAAAAAATGTGCTTCCTGGGGCACCATAATTAAAATGGCTGACGTCTTTACTTTTTATTTTAATGAAAAGCAACTTTCAAAGAATCTGTGGCTGTTTGGATTACGATAGTTTTTAGTAGATAAGACATAGCTATCCTGTTACTTGAGCAGGAGTGAGTTGCCCCACTGATTCCCCTATCTTTGAGCTGAAGGAGAGGCTCACTTTTAGAAAGATGTCTATAACAAATGCCCCCAAATCAGAGGGGAATCTTATATGTAGATGATTTTATATATCATCTTATAGATGCTATATCTTATATCTTAAATCACTAGCTGCTTGAGCAAGAGCACCTTTAATGTGATTAAAGCAAAGTGGCTGAGCTGAAGGTGTCAGGTTAATGATACTAAACAGCACGCGCCAGCTCTGGTGGTTAATGAGTATATTAACAGTAGGAGACCCCGTTTATTTTGGAAAGAATGACTTAAGGGATGGGTGAGATAGCAAGTATCTTTAAGAAAGATATTGGTGAGATCTGTAATAATACGGCTTGTCTCAGCTTTCACGTTGCCCCCAGCTCAGTCTCAAAGGCAGAAGCTTCATTAATTGCAGGTTTATGGTTTATGGGGGACAGCATTTGGGTCTTTATTCCTACCCCTGCTTTCCAGTATTTTCCAGTATTTCCCCTGCTTTTATTCCAGTAATTGGGTTTTTATTCCTACCCCTGCTTTCTTGCTTTCTCTGGTGCCTGCTGTGGCGCCCCTCTCACCCGTCCCTCTTGGGCACGTCTTGCTTTGCGCTTGTCTTGCTGGGGGCTGCAGACGTTCCCCCACTGGCCGAGAAGAGGGGGCGCCCTCCAGACCTGCAGGATCATCGGGATCCATCAGCGGAATTGCGGGACAGCAGCAGGGAAGGAAATTGTGAAGCCCGCCAGGAGAAAGGGAAGCGGCGTTAGGGACCGAGCTCTGCTTCGGGCTTAGCGACTGTCTCCTCTGTCTTGAAGGGGCTCTTCCTACAAACCCGGAGCCGGCCTTGGTGCTGCCCGGCTCCCTGGGAGTGTTTCAAGGAAATTAATGCGTTGTTTTGCTCTCCCTTTGGGTCTGTTCTTGATATTCTGCTCTTAAAAGAAGTCCTGCTCTTGAGAGAACAAGCAAGCGAGAGTACATGCACGCGTGCTGGTTTGCCAGAACATTCAGTTATCCTTTTTCCTATTTTTTTGTCAGAATCTGAAGTGCATGCTACATTTCTGATCTGCCTTTTCTGTGTGTGTTTGGGCTTTTGGGGTTTTTTTTTGTTGTTTTTTTTTTCCCCAAAGCCAGTCTGTGGATTTGCTGGAGCTGATGCAGTCTGCTGAGCTTCGCTCTTTAAGTACATTGGATCGATGCCAAACTGTTGCTCGGAAAACAAGATTGCTACAGAGCAGTCCCTCAACATCCTTCCGCAGTAATTCAGGGCAGGGAAGAAAACCACGTACAGCAGTGTTGGGAATGATGCACTCAGACCTTGCTCGTGCCCTTTTTGTTGGCGGTGGTTTGTTTGGAAAAGCACTCTAAGCATTAAAGAGAGATTTCCAGGATTGCTCCTGAAATGGTCAATTGATCGAGCCACCTTTTGGATTTACCTTGGGAGTCCCAATAGAATTGTTTTTGCCCAAGCATAGATCTTTTTACCCGTATTTTTTTTACACAGCGAGGTCATTTGGCATCAATTTAATTGTTTCCTATTGAGAGACTCAGGATTGACCCCCTTTTGCCTGTAGGACTGGTGATCACGAAGTAAAAAGCAGTTTGGTTTTAGACAAGATGCCTTAATCCTTCATTTCAGCTACTCCGTGCTTTGTTCCTTAAATCCCCTTGGCCCGAGCGATGCAAGGATCCTCATTTTCCTCTTCTGTCTTTTGCTGGATGGGGAAGTGACTGCAGAGACTTTGCAAGTTCTTTTGAGGCCAAACACAGGAAATTTGGGGGATTTTTAGTGTGTACTACTGCTAAAGCAGTCAGCAGCTCTTTAATGGTTCAAAGAAGAAAAAGAATGATTCTGCTATTGCTTTATGATATATTTTGGCTTTTAAATTTTTTTTTTGCTTCTTATTAAGCTAAGCTTTGGAAACTTTAGGCTGTTCCCACTAATGTATTTCCCTCCTGATTTATGTTTTCCTTTCTCTCTTCCGCCTTTGCAGAAAGGGATAATTTAAATTCACTTCAGGAAGGTACTTGGGGCAGAGTGTTGCTCACCCGTATTTGGGAAGTGCTTGGACAGATTACCTGCCTGTTAATGAGAGAAAAGCCTGGTGGCCTAGGAAAGGTTCTGTAGTGAGTGTAAATGAGTTTTCTGCGTGGTTTTTAATTAAAAGAAGGAGCTCTGCAGATTTCAAGCCCTGAGAACTGCTGGAGGTGGCGGCGCTCTCCACCTTTGCCAGCGGGTCCCAAGGGGGCTGCGGATGAGGCCGGGCTCGGGGACGTTCAGTGCGACGCGGGCTGCTGATCCCAGTTCGGGGCCGCTGCACGAGCATTTAGGAAGGATAAGTGGCTTATTTCATTCAGCGCTGAGACATGAGGGATAAGCAATACTCCTTTGTAGCACATTCGCAAAAAAAAGGGACTTTAAGGATTGGATTATTGCTGGCAGCAATCGCTAATATTAAATAAGTCCCAGTTGAACCTGCCGGGTGGGAGAAAGAACCACCGAACCAGCCCGGGAAGGTGGCCGCCCCACTTGCTGCCCTTCGAGGGCAGGAGGTTGAGCATGGGGACATGGGGGAGAGCTCCTGTGAGCAGGGGACACCCCAATTCCAGGGCGTCGCTGCATCTCGTCTTTGCTGACTCTGCAATGCAGCAGCAATGGGCTCGGAGCCCAAATCCGGCGGGAAGGCAGCGAGCTTCCAACGCGGAGGTAAGAAGCACCCAGCGGTCCAGGCTGCCAGCAGGAGACACCACGGAGAAAGGCCCGGTTTAGATGAGCACATAAAAGCTCTGTACGTTGGGTCCAAGCCCTTAGTGGGGGGACTACAATTAGGCTAGAATTATCTTCATCGACTCAGCACTGGCAGGCGGGAAGGCAGCTGCCTCTTACCCAGCGTATCGCAGGTGTCGTGCCCGGTCGAACCTCGGCGTCGGCGCCAGGCCACGCGGGAAGCCCCGTTCCTGCTCGCTTGTCACCCGTGGGCCTTTCGTGGGGCACGGGCTTGTCTTTGCTGCTCTCTCACCCGTGTTTTGCCGGCTCTGCTGTGAGTTTCTGCCAAATGTGCAATTCTAAAACTGTGTGTCAGGCCTTGGGTGCTTCGCTGCTTTATGGGTCTGGTCCGAATGTCTTGATAGCCACAGGGTTCCCTGTCTTCTGCTGCAACAAGAGCCTTTTAGTAAGGCTTAGATTAACCGTTTTGGCTTAGAGGTGAGTCTCTCTAGGTCCCAGCAAGCAGAAAGGTAATGTCTGAAGCTACAGAGGGCCCAGCTTTTGTGTGGGTCTGGCATGTAATCCGTGCATTAGCTGCTGTGTGCGGAAAGGCCGGTGTTGTTGCTGTTGCCTGTTTGCTTTGCTGATGAGGAGAAGGGCAGACATTGTATAACTTCTCAGGCAGCAGAGATTATGCAACTGATCCTGCTGTTGTGGAGCCCAAGCCCTCCTAGTGCCTGGGCACCAGCTGCTTGCGTTCGGGTTGCTGCCCTTATTTATTTACTTATTGCAAAGAAATGCTTGTCTTCCCTGTGATGTTGCCCTCCCTCTCCAATGCTGGCGAGGCAGCCTCCCTTTCGTATCACACAAAGGAAAAAGTAGAAAGAGAAATCAATATTTTCCTGACATCCAGAACTGCGCCATGCTGTGTAGGTACGTAAGAAAAAGGCATTTGGATCTGAATTAAATATGATTGGAAGTGGCCTTTGCCCCCTCAGTTTTAAGTTCCTTCCGCTCATCCCCTAGTTGGCATTGCCAAATCAAAATCCAGTATGCTTGCATATAGGGCAAAAATGATGTAAATCCCATATTTTTGTGGTCACGTGATTGCATTACAGCGTAATAAAGGCAATCTAAGTAAAGATATTACAAATCCCGCCCTCTCCACGTTTGATTTTCAGTTTGCAGTTTTGTGCCACAGTATTTCCATTTCAGCTTATGTACTCCCTAAGTTTCTCTGGCAAGAATATTCCTTTCTGCTTTCTGTACTTGGTTTCTCACGTATAGCCTGACAGTAATGACATATTTCGGTGCCGTACAAAGCATGTTTGTGGCAGATTTCTTTATGCATTAATACCAGGTACCATAATGAACACTTGGAGGAGGAGTACAGCTGGATGTGAGAAGGCCAGCAGATGTTAAACAAAAATCTGATAGTCCGAAGATTTGCCTAAGAACTTAATTCCATAATAATAATTATTTTAAAAAAGTTTGAAGTTGAACGATTCATAAGCAATCCATCTTTTCTCATCTTCTACTGATAACGGTTTGATTCAGTGCCCTCTGTTTTTTTGCCTCTGCATCTCTGCTTTGTGCATTTGAAATTCGTTCTTGGAGCATTAAGATCTAGGCTCCTCAAGAAGGATTTAGCAGCTTTTTAGGAGTTTTGATGCGTGCAGCTAAGAATACAGAATCACAGGAGCTGGGGGCTCTGGGGCTGGTGTTTTCCAGAAGTGCGCTATGGAGCAGGAACTTACAGACTCTTTTCCTATTACAGAGTTTCAAAACAGTCACATTTGAGCCATAAATCTTAGGAGTTGAGCAATTCAGGAAGAAGTCTTTGTCTTAACTACTTCAGGGATTTTTTTCTTCCCCTCTCTCCTTTTAATCTGGTGATTTCATTTCAAAAGTGCCGTTGTCCAAGTGTCCCTTTTATTTTTTTCACTATTAGCTTTGTCTGTTCCTTGAAAAAAACCTTTTGGTAATAAACTCTGGATTGAAAATAAATTAAAAGTGACTGTAGAAGGCCAGAGAAAGTGAGAGGGAGGGAAACAGAACTGGTGTCAGAAGACACTTCAGAATGGGAGGTTGTCAGAATTATCCCTCTGCATTGGCCAGGGGCTGTTGATTTTTTATTGTGTGTCATTCTATTGAAGATAGTGGAAAATGATAATTTTTGTGCTTTGATCTTGGCACAAGCCGTTTTATGCAGGATCGGGGTCTCTACAGTTTACTATGTGATACCTCTAGTGCCTAATTTCTGAGCAAATTTACCCTTGCAATAAAAATAATTTTGGCTGATATGGGTTATATTTATCAGAACAATTGCTAGAGGATTTTTTTTTCACGTGGTAAATAATTCAGACAAGGTGTAGACAGAAAATGTGGAACAAATGAGGGCTCACAGGCGAAGGAAGGCGAGATTCTGTGAAATCCGTGCAGAGGAAGTTGAGTAAAAATACGTTAAGGGGAAGGAAGGATGGAGCTGTGTCACCAAGTAGCTGCTCTGTTCCCCTTCTGAGGACTTGGCCCCTCTCCCTCGATCAGGAAAAAAAAACTAGAAAAAACAAAACAGCATCTGGAAACTGAAGAAAACTCATGATCTGTTGATAAGTTTCTTTTAACACATCTCTATTTGATTAACCATGTGGCCCTTCTAAATAGCGCTGGAACTTGTTGCCTGAAGACATGTGGTGATTTCCCGTTGGAAACTGGCCTTTCTTTAGTTTGAATCCTTTTTTAATAATCTTTTTCTTGCATCAAAAATCACGTAGCTGCCATGGTTTCGATCCAAAGCTTGCTTCCCACCGCTTCCTTTTTATAACGCCTGTGTTTTGAAATGAAGAATTTAATTCAGCCATGTTTTGTTGTGTGATTGTCTGTTGGAAATCTCAACAGAGCAAGTTTCCTTTTTATGGAACGCACACTGTGATGGAGATAAAAAAGAAGGAAATCTGTTATCCGCATCCTTTGCCTTGCACTCTAGGATTGCTAGGCAATACATCAAGCCTAAGTGGAGGGCAAAAATGGATATTATTCCCTGGTCCGAATGTGATCCAAGTTAATAGTGATCAGAAATATGTTTTGTGTGTTTTCTTTGACCTGATGATCTCTCTCCCATCTAACAGCGTGGGAGAAAGGAAAGGAAAAGGCAATGAATGGTTTGGGAAGTGGAGGAACCAGCTTTGGAGACGTCAAGGAAGGTTGGTTCGAATTTTGAATGCAAGTTGAACAGCAGGAGATGTGCAGTATGGAGACGGTTTCACAGAGGCACACAATTACTTTAGTTATAGTCTTACCAAATTAAGACAAATACAGTCCTAACAAATTAAAGCCCATCTTCTGAGGGTGCTTTCAGGCTATCCCAATTGGCCAGTTAAGTGTTTCTGAGAAACTTAGGCTATCACGTTGAAAAATCAGCTACCAGTTCCTGAAGAAGGAAAAAGAAGCACATGATCAGAAATTTGGTCAACAGGTAACTTTGAGTGGCTTCATTTGGTCTCTCTTTTATTTCTTTTAGGACTTACCTGTCGTACCTTGAATTTTCCCTTGTTTCAGGGCAAGAAGAAGAACAGGTTCACACGAGATGTGAGGTGCACTGACGTGCAGCTTGGGTAGATCTCGAGCTGCTTGTCTCTTGGTCACTTTTGAGGCCGCTAAATGAAACGGTGACTCTTGGGTTTTTTTTGAGATTCTTCAGCAATTTCCCTCTGTGACCGAAACCGTTGTTTAGGATACGGGATATTTATGATGCCAGGCGGAGCTGTTGCCACGTTTCTCCACACGGCTTGTTCGGGAAGGCTGGTTAGCCCAGGGCCAAACCTTGGGGTTGGGTCTTTATGTGGCAGTGCAAAACCCCTGGGGGATGAATCAAGTTGGAAGCACCTCAGAAGGCTTCTACTCCAGCCTCCAGGAGATGAATGTGTGGAGATCAGACCAAGTTGCTTAGGGCTTTGAGCAGTCAGGTCTCAAAATCCTCCAAGGATGGAGACTGCAGAGCCTCTCTGGGCCCCTTCCAACCCTGGTCTCTCCTCATGGTGAAAGTTTCTCCTCATAGCGAGTCTGAATCTCTCCTGTTTTAATTTCTGCCTCTTATCCCTGGTCCTTTGGCCGTGACCTGCTGTGAAAAGCCTGGCTTGGTCTCAATTTGCTAGTAGCCTGTGGCCTCTTAATATAGGTCAGCCTGCAGCCCTTGTTAGGGACTGTAACTTTGTGATTAATTAAAGTGAATAAAAACGAGTTAGGGCTTGCTGCTCGTGGCTAGGATACCATAGGGATGTATTGATTATGTTATGCAATATAACACCGATCAGCGTAGCTATATTGAGCAAACTAGTCTGTGGATGCTAATTAGGAGGGACAAATATTTATTTGTGTGTGTCATGTTTGCAGCAGCTCGATCTCTTATGTTCAAACAAACCCCAAAAACCTCGAAACAAAAACATTCAAGGCAAGTACTTGACATTGTACTGCACCTCTCCAAATACCATGGAGGTAGCCGAGCTGCTTGTAGGAGAACAAGAGCATCTGTCCTCCAGGGGAGATATCTGGCCTTTGGATTTCAGAAATTTAGGGATTCAGATGATCAGGGTTTGCCTCTGTGTCCAAAGGGTTTATATTCACCTTTGTGGCGAGCTAAAGGATTAGCAGAGCATTTGCTTTCTGAGATAGGCTGATTTGTTTCGTTTCTGACTTGATAAAACACAATACTTCAGGCTTAGCTTATTCTTTCCTGACTGGAAGAAAAGCTTATACAGGCAACATACATTCAGCATTTGAGTGCATGTTGGAATATTTAACTGAGGCTCTGTCTTTGGATATATGATTAACCTAGTACGTACCTTCCTTCTCACCAATCTGTGTTCCCAAAGAGGTGGCCACCATAGAAGGCTTCACCACCCGTGTCCTTTTGGAGGTACACAGGGATAAGAGGAGAGGCAATGGCCACAAGCTGCAACAAGGTGCGTTCCAGATAGATATGAGGATAAAATAAGGACAAAGTCCCACTAGAGAGTAGGATAAACCTCTCACCGTGAGGCTAGTCAAGCCCCCAGAAGTTGTGGCATTTCCATCCTTGGAGGTGCTCAAGCTCAAGTGGACCAGGCCCTGAGCAACAACCTCATCTAAGCTAGCCCTGAGCTGAGCAGGGCGTTGGGTCAAGTGACCTCCTAAGGGCTTTCCAGCATTTTTATGTTTTATTTCCGCTGGAAACACGCTCTTCCCTGGTTAAGTGCAGAAGAGGGTTTAGGGATGACTGTGGATTAATGCATCCTAGACAGAGATATCTGTAAAAACAGAATGCAGTATATTAAAATATTCTCAAGACAGCTTGAACTGAATATAACTAATCTGCTTAAATGTACAATTTCTGCTTGTTCATTTGGAGGAGGAATTTGCATTTATTTCCATTTGGACCTTCGAGTTATAAATGCAGATACTATCATAGCATGCAAATTTAATTAGGAAGCAGTTAAGGAGCAAAGTAGTACCAAGTGCATACCAAAATCTCCATGCTCCTTTTTCCGGGGTGATTTTTGGCTTTGGTTTAACATCCACACTCCAGTGACTGCTCTCTCGTGGGACAGAGGTCAGGGTTTGGGAGAAGTCATCCTGCTCCTTCCAAACACCTAACAGGTCTGGATAAGACTTTGACCATTTCAGCAGAACCTGCCTAGCGTAGATGGGGTTGGCTCGGTTTATTTGGCTGCTCTTTCTCGATTTATGAAGGTTTGAATTGTTGGTGTGGAGCTTCCCTTGCTTCTAAAGTGCCAAATGGTTTCAAAAAGAGAGTTGTGTTGGGAGCCTTCCGGCTCCCATGTGCACGTGATGCTTCTGAAGAGATGTTAATGCTTCTGAAGAGATACTGGGGTAACACAAGTGATTTCTTTAGGGTGATGTCTCCTTTTGCTGAACCCAGCTGGCACTTGGTGCTTATCTGCCTGACACTTTTGCCTTGTTGGGCCGAGTTGGGCTGAAACACCAGCCATAAAAGACCAGATTTATTCAGGTAAGAAGGGCCTGCTGTCTGAAAGGCCCAGGAGGGAGCACGGTGCCTGTCTGGCTGAAAAATCAGCATCTGTGTGTGCTGTCCATGGTTTTACATTGAAATGCTGCGTAGCTCGATTGCTTTAGCTCTCGGATGACTCGAGTGCCGAGAAGCAGGTTTTAAAAGTGGCATCTCATAAAGTGACTGCAGTGATCCATCGTGACCGCCCTGCTTTACGGTGGTCCTGCCCTTTGCCGTTGGGGTTGAACGTATCTACACGTTGCAGCTTGCCCCAGATTTTGTTTTCTTTCACAGTGGGATATCTTGGATATTTTTCCCCTACAAAAGAGAGTTGGTTGTTGAAAACATAAGCTAAAGTCATTCATGTTATTTTACCCAATTTGTAAATCAATTACCTGCTTAGTGTTTATTAATACTACGTGATGTGGAGGTGTAACCTGCTTGTAGTGCTTCTCTGTTCTTACGTGCATTTCTGGATGTGATATTTGCAGGATCTTGTGTCCTGCAACACGTTTTCTTGCATAGTCCTAAAGCAGAGAGATTTGAAAGGTAGGTGACTACATTTAAAGACCTTCCCATCACCTCCGGAGAGGTCTGCTTACAGTGGTGTGTTTTTTTGGCTGTAACTGGTATAGTCTTGTAGTCTTGCCTATTTTCTAAGCTGGGTTCCTCCCTTGGGGCAGCAGGAGTATTGGGCTAAATAGCTGTGCTCTGCTTAATGCAGACGGCCAACTCACGTGTGTTAGTTTTGCTGTTTTCTGCTGGGAAGCTCTGGGCTCGTACAGTGGGGCTTAATTCATACCTTCCTTTAGCTGCAGCACGGGGAGGTTAAGTGGAGCTTCCATTTGGAAACGTGTGTGTGCTGGAAATGCCAAGGACTTGAACCAGCCGAACAAGAAACCCTAGGAAAGGTACTCCAGGTGCTGGACCTGCATGGAAGGAAGCAGAATAGGGAGCTTCGTGTTGCTGTGTCTGGCCGTGCAGCGGCAAAGCTCGGCTTAGCAGGAGGAATAAGCAACGGCAGAGCCGGCGGCTCTGGAAGAAGGCCGGAATTGCAGCGCTCCCTGTTATTCCGCACACTTGGCTGACCTTTCCGCTGGCTTTTGAGGCCTGCTCCTTGTCAGAGAGGAACATCTGATGTTCTCGCCCCGGTCCTCGTGTTAAAGCAGGAATGGCTGGAGGTAGACGGAGGGAGGATTGCAGTAATCCCTCTCTCAAATGCTCTCTGCAGCGGGAGGATGTTGTTACACGCGTCAGGAAGGCTGCAAATCCCAGCCCCAGCCAGCGGTGCATGTTGCTGACCTCTTGCCTTGCCTGCTTGAGGATGTGCTTTTATCCAGGCCCTTGGAAGAGCATCCAAAAGTGTTACCAGGGATCTGGGAAAGAGGTGCTAACCACCTACTGCTCCACCAGACTCAGCAGAAGTTGAGTTTTTGTGGGTTTTGAGAAGCACTGCTCTAAGTTCCAGGTATTGTGCAATTAACGAAATGGTGCTTTTATTCCTCTGCTGGAAAAACATTTTTCAATGGAGAAGATAATCCAATGTAATTACACAAATTGCAGAAATAAATTCCTGGGGGAGCTCTTGCAGACTGGGGCTCGTCTGGAAAGGAGAAAGTCTGTTGCACTTGGTGTAACTCGGGGCAAGTGTCAGTTACGTTTTTATCAGTCATGCTCAGGCTGTCCAACCAAATATTATGTTTTGAAAAGATAGCTGGAAAGTTGCATTGTCTAATGCTTTGAACCAGGAGAAGCCCTCACTTTATAAATGACTTTTACTGGCAGGATGGTTTTAGTGACTTTAGCAACTTTATTTTTGTCAATGAAACTTGGTTTCTGGGAAGTAATAGATTTGGAAGTCGCTGAAGTTCACTGGTGGGTCAGGAAAGGAGATATAATTTGCTTTTAAAGTCGTGCTGGCATCCGCTGGGCCTCACACTGCCTGTGCTGAGGTGCAGATGTGTTCCAGGGAATTAAAAATCATTCAGGCGCTCGGTTTGCACAGCGAGTGGAAACTCAGCAACGTGTTTGCCGTGCTCCTCGGGGGAGCCAAGTCCCATTGGAGCAGCACGGAGACATTTAATACGGGGTACAGCTCATGGTGGAAAATACCTCTGTCACGTTACGGACGGGCATGGAAGCTCTTTTCCCTATAGTGAAAGATGGGAAGCAGATGCCACGAGGGCAGGGGATGCGGCTGAGCTACCGGAGAGGGGGTGTCCCTAGCAAAGACCCTGCTTGGATGCGCGCACGGAGCGCGTGACGTGGAGGCCTCCGGGGATGGAGCTCGTCAGCCTGTGGTCCCTGCTTGCTGGCTGGGTGTAGCGCTCCCCAGTTTGCTCGGGTGCCTCCTTCATCAGCTTTGCTCGTCGCCTGCCCTCAGCTGGGGGTGCCCTTCCCTCGACCAGCAAGGGCTGCGGGTCTCACTCTGGAGCCAACCCCGTTGATTCCCAGGCGCGCGTGGTTCGTCGGCAGCCTTCCCTCCCTGGCCCAGGAGCAGCAGGGGGTTTGTGGCTTTACGGAGGGTAGAAGTGAACGTATGTGTTGAGCTGCTCCTGCTCGAGCCTTGCTCTTGCCAGCAAGCCGCTTGCGTTCTCCGTGCATGCAGCAAGGTTATAAGGAGCATATGAACTGCTGCAGCATCTCCCCGGGCAAGTTGTCAAATTGAAGCCATCTGTCACCCAAGCCTTCAGAAACAGTGCAATACCAAGGCTTATACCAGGGCAATACCATGGCAATCCTTACGCCTCCCGTAAGGCACCGTACGGCAGGGACACCTCAACGAGGCGGGTTGGGGACCGGAGGGAAGGCGGCTGCCTGCTGCTGCCGCGCGGCCAGGTGGGCAGGGTGCTCTCACCAAGGTCCCAGCCTCTTGCCAGGTGCTGCAGCACCCCGGGCTGCCGTCACGGCTCTGAACCGGCTGGCAGCGAGCTCCAGGTTGGCTCCTGTGTGTTCCCTCACAGACGTGGAAGAGACCTGATACACCTTGGAGAGCACTGAGAAACCCGAGGGGAGGGGAGGGACTTTCAGCAGTGTCACAGGGGCGCAGCTGGGGCTGGATCAGCAGGGCTTTAGTTCCTCGTCCCCATCTGCAACGGTGAGAAATCACTTGCTTTCTCAGGGGGAGCCTCTTGCATTGTGAAAACCCAAGATGGGTTTGGCCTCAGGATAACTGTTGTAGTTTTGCTGTCATGTGTATTCTAACTTTTTCTCTTTTTTTTTTTTTTTTTTT
>VZSG01001096.1:120294-136167 GCA_013398315.1 Nothoprocta pentlandii | reverse complement strand
TTTTTTTTTTTTTTTTTTTTAATTTTTAAGCCTCTTATTTTCACTTTGAGAGAAAGCAGCTCCTGCTTTCCAGTGAGAAGGTTGGGAGAGGTCTGTATTAACTTGAAGACTCTTGGCTTTATTTGTATTTTGGCGTTGTGATCTGTTTTAGGGGGGTTTAAATACAATGCAGGTAGGCTATTTCTGTGAGCATGTTCCCTATCAGCTGTGTGGTCCTGCTTCAAACATGAGGAAAGGGGAGAGATGAGAGGTAGGCAGATTTAAGTGCTCCTAGACTAAGAAGTGGATTTCCACAAGAAGAGCCAAGTTAGTCAATTAAACCCTTCTGGTTGCCTCAGAGGATGTTTAATGTTTATTAACTTAGTCTGCATTCACAAATGTTAGTGCATAGTGCGGCTATTCTACAGTAATATCTAAGCTTCGCTAATACTCTACTATATAGATGGAGCAAAAGAACAACAAAACAAAAACAAACACACAAAACCTCCTACTTCTTTGGTTTTGTACTGCAATATGAGAGGGACACAAAGTGAGACGGTGACCTTATGGGATAAGGTTAGTCCTGGGAGATGCTGGCTGGTGTAGCTCCTTCAGGCACGCAGAGCTGAACAGCAGTTCTTGCAAGAGGTTCCCTTTCTTACAGGGGAGCTTTAAGTATTCATATGTTTTAACCATCTTTATCTTGTTTGGTGTGAAAATGAAAGTTTTAGGATTTGAACATGTGCATCACCTGTTATTTAGAAGCAAATAAATGGAGCTGGCTCTCCTTCCACCTGCGGCGGGAGGCTACACTGGTAACGGGAAAAACCGCGAGTGGGTTTAGAAGTTTGCGAGGTTTCAGAGGAGGTTCTTTTAGAAGTGATTCATGCAGTGATCTTCTTTTGGTAGCGTGGCCTTTTTTAGATCACCAATTGATCTGAAAATACTTTAATGGAGCAGATTACAGGCGTTTGGGGTTAACTGGGAGATCATTTGAAGTATGTTTCTCCGCTGGCTTTTCAGACCTGCATTTGTCCACAACCTGTGATTTAGGTGATGGGCTGTAGTCTACCTAAAAAAAAAAAAAAAAAAAAACCCAAGTTGCAGATGATGCCAGTCTGGGAGTTGACAGTATGGGCACCACAAAGGATTTTTATTAAGGTATTTGGCTTTGTAATTGGGATGAACTAGGAGTCTGCACATGTTTGGTTGCCATGAGTCAGCTGGTGTTTGTTTGTCAACTGGTAATTTGTTACATCATGGTATAATAAAGCCAGTACCTACAAAGGAAGTATATTTAACTTTGAGACTCTGCCGACTCTAGCTTTTATTTGCAGTATTTTTCTAAATTATAATAAAGAAAGCACTGGAAACTATGTTTCTGTATGAGGTTCAGGAAAGATGTAAAGGAAGAAAAATGGTGCTCAAGGTGTTTATAGTTTGACTCTTTCTTTGTCGTGTTGGAAATTGTACATGGAACAAATACCTTCCGTGTCCTTTCCTTGCTTGCTGTAGATGTTGTCTCCAACCTGAGCACTTCAGGTAAGAATCTACCCTTATGTTTGTGTATTCAAAGGAATTCCTGTAGTCTCTCACAGGGAGAAAAGGTAAGAATAAGAAGCAATCTAGAAGGGCATACTTCTAGAATGCTCTAGAAGGGCATACATAAAGAAGGGTTATAACTTCTTCTTGCTTCGTTATAACTTTTGAATAAGCTGCCCCCGGGGGAATCGTGCTGCTGTAGGTGCAGGAATAGCTCTTCAAAGTGCTCCAAGATCAAACTTCAATATGCAGCAATTTTTCCAAGCCAGGAAATAACAGTATTTATTCCTCTAATGTAAAAGCATTTCACAAATCTTTCCACTTCTGAGGAATGTATGGGTGCTGTGAAAGGCCCCATACCTCAGCCTGCTAGGGAGCTTTCTTTATAAATTGTATTTTCCATCTCTGGGCAGTTTGGCAGAGGTGCAGAGCCGCTCGTTTGGTTTCTGCAGCTTCTTGAGCTTGGTGACAAGCGTGAAGCTGGCGGTGCGACCGTCCAGTTGGAGTCTCCAACATGCGGGATACGCTCTTGTGCCAAGGACTGCTAATATCCAGACAGGTTGCAGGAATGTGTTTGTATATGTGTGTGCATAATACGTGTCCTACATAATATCCACCAGTTCTTGAAAGAACCCCTTCAGTTCAGCTGCCTGAATATGGTTCCTGTTAACAGTTAATAGCTGCTGTTAATATCAAAAGCCCAAATGCTTTTACTAGGGGCATGTTCAGGTTATTTTTTGGTGGCCGATCCAGTTCAAAAGCCGTCGCCCTTTGAGCACCCTTCTGCACCGGTTTGTCAGGGCTTGGTGCTTCGGTCCTGGTTTGTCTTTTGGCACTTTTAATTATTAGTGGTGAAATGAATGACTGTGGTGGGGAGGCATATGTTAAGTGTAGCTACAGTGTTAAGAATGGATTTCCTTGGAAAATCTTATCACTTCTGAATAATTTTTTAATTATTATTTAATTTGGCAGCATGTACGCATTCATTGGAGCCCAATTATTTTATATTGCATCTGATACAATGCTACTGAGCAAGGACACCTGTATTCTCTTTAGTTTTCCAGGGTAAATTATTTTAAGAAGAATTCCTTGATTCTTAACTGAGATTTAACCAAATTTACTTGCCTGTGAGTTAAGGAAGAGGGGAGGAAAACACCATCCTCTTTCAGCTGCGCTCTGTTCTCATCTGCAGCGGCTACTTTGAATCCGTATGCTTGCATATAGCCTTTCTTCTCCTTATTTAAATAGTATAATGATATATTTTTAAAACAGCCTCATTGGTGGTTGTGGCTCGCCGGGATCGTGGTGCGCTCCGCCTGACGGCCGCGTGGCTGGTGGCGGAGCTGCAGCCACGAGAGCCGCCCGCTCATCCCTCTTCCTACTCCGCCAAGAGCGGAGCCGGGGACCGAAATGCTGGCACTGGACGGAGTGAGTTGGATTGAGTGATTTCAGTGAGTGAAAACACAACGTTACATAAAAAATATACACACACACACACAGGCGTATATAATGATACCTGATGTGTAGCCAGCCCTGCACAATGTTTAGTAGTGCAGGCTGTTGACTGCACAGAAATAAGTAGAAAACCAGGGAAACTAGATCTTGTACTTCATCCAAGGGGCAAAAGAAGAAGGAGGAGGGAAATAATTTTTTATTATTATTATTTTTTATTTTTAGCTTATTGTGTGCATACTTTCGAAAAGATAGTTAAGACCAGGCTCTTCTCAAGTGCTGTTGTTCTAATGGCAAAATGCTTGTTATTGAGTTGGGTTAGGCATTATTCTGTGAAAATGAAACGGAGTTGGAGGGAAAAAATAGTACTAAAATAATAATTTGCCTGCCTCTAGGTGCTGCAGACTTATTTTTATTTTCTGTTTGAATTAGGGAATCTCACTATTCTGATTATTTTTAAGCTCTTCTGTTTAATACTCCATAATTCTATTTAATACTCCACTCAACTTTGTTGAGAAATCAGTCCTTTGCTGTGAAATATAACTCTCATTTTAATGTTATCCTCCAACAGGAGCAGGACATTGGTAATGGTGAAGAAAAGAGAATCCCATTTTTAAAATAACTATGGCAAATACGTGTATCTATCACATCACTGACAATACAAGTAGGTCTTTAATGAGCTTAGAGGTAAGCCCAGCTTTGTGAAAATGGTCTAGCTTTCTCCTTGCATAAGAGACACCAGCTTAAATGGTAAAGAGTGACTCTGGTCACTTAACTGGGCTAGAGGATAGTGGAAATAAATTGTCAGCATTTTTTTTAACTGTTTAATCATTTATCTGACACGTTCATTTCTGGGGAACTGAAGTTTCTTGGCTCTGGTTGAGCAGTTTAAAGAAGAGCTGAACCGTGCTTGGGGAGCAGGGCTCATCCTCTCCCTCCCCGATGCTCATTTTCTGACTCATTTTCTGACTTAATTTTAACAGGGAGTGGAATTTTATTACATCAGCCGAGCACGTGCCAGCTGGGTTGTGTTGTTGTTGCTCTCATTTAGGTTATGAGAAAGAAGGGCAGCCTTATGAAGTCGGCGTTTGCAGGTGCCGGGGCTTCCACTTAGTGCTCTTCCATTTGCAAATTCACACAAGGCAGAAGAAGCTGCTGCTCTTTTGGGTATGAAACTGCTTTTTCACAGCAACAGGGGAAGTTTCTGCCTTGGTTTGGACACACGTAGAGGAAATAGGGACCCACATTTTGTAATCCCAGGTTCCGTGTAAAAAATCTGGTGGCCTTTTCCATTACTTGCCTCAGTGCTGTGTTTATGATTGTAATTGCTATTGTCATTATTGAACACATCTCTCCATCCTCCCTGTTACCTTCTGGACTGGAGCTTTCCTCCTGTTCATCATAACGGCTCCTTGTTAATTCTAGCAGAATTATCTTTTTTTGGAAAGGGCTTTTTTTTTTTTTTTATCTCAGTTGTTTATTTGCTAAAGCAAGAACTTCCTTCCAGAATGCATATTTTCTATGGCTTTGTTGATGTCTGCTTCCTAACCAAGCACATATTTTTTTCAGATACCGAGTATATTATTATTATTATTATGCTTTTTTTTTCTATTTTAAATATTTGCTGGGTTTCTTAGCAGCTTTCCTGCCCTGAATGGCATGACTTAGTCATTGCTATGCTGTTCAGGTTGGCAAAGGGAACTTTCAGCTCAGCTCTATCCCTGACAGGCTGTAACTGGCATTTTGTTTGTCCAGTTAATGCAAATTTTCAGGCCTTTTTGAGAACCAAACAAAACCAAAAAGAAGCAAGAACTATGTTCAAAGATGCTTGAGATATTTTGCCCAGGAACGTGATGAGAATTCGTTAATTGGAACTCGCTTTCCATAAATCTTGAGAAAATAAATTGCTTGTGTTTTTTGTTTTGTGTGTTTGTTTTTACAAGTTGTTACCTATTTTTACAAAATTATGGAAACAACTTCTGAGTTGTTACCGCTTTGACTTTTTCATGTTTGGATCTCTTCAATGGGAACACTAATTAGTAGCTATTGTTAATTGGTAGAGTTTGTAGTTTATAGTTTTTGATTTATAAGCTTTAGGTTTAATATTCTAATAATGAATAACAGAAGTGGTGTCTCTGGTTCTTCCTTTTTAAGTTATTTTTGCTGAGTTGCAAATGTTTTTGAGGTGTTTCAAATCTTTGATTTTACCTTTGAGAACACAATGATGTTTCAGCAGGTAGTGCTTTCCTCAGATTCATTTCTAAGCTTTCGGTGTGGGTAGCTCTAATGATATTTGTATCATTTGAAAAAAAATATATATTTTTTAAAATTATTGCAGTAATTCTGCAGAATTCTGCAGAAGCAGAAGAATATTTTGACAGCCAGTTCTTGTGAATGAGGATGGCTAATTGCAAGAGCGTCCAGTTGTAGATGTGCACCAATCAGGTAAATTGAAGCTTCCATAAGCAGCCTGTGGATCAGTAATTTAGCTAACCAGAACAGTTGAAAGCTAAAGATTTTACTCTGTAAGGCTGAACTTTATCCTGTCGGGCATTATTTTCATATTAATGAAAGAATTCTCCCAAAGAAACGGCAGAAAAGCAATCACTTCTATTTTTCTCATGATCTTTCGTATCTGTGCTGCTGCCCACTTGCATGTTCCTTCTACCTGTTAGCATTTTTTTGAGCTCCACACGTTTGTGTCTCTCTTTAGCTATTAGGTTCCTCTCTTTGATGGTCTCTTGCCCTTCTTAAAGAGCTGAAGACTTTTGCACGGCTAAAATCTCATATACTCTTTTAATTGAAGTCAATGCTAGGTTTCCATCTTGAGATGGTGTTGTAAGAGGTCAAAAACCACTGGAACGTGCTAACACAAGTGGCTCCTTTGTAGGTTAAAATCCCCAAAGAGCCACTGCTTTGATGTAACCCATCAGGAGGGTCAATAACGCCTGTCAGAATTTGTTTTGAAGTGACTCTTTCTCCCCTCCTAAGGCAGCAAGGCTTCTTTTCTACATGAAGAGTTTTATTTGGCCCTCAGCCAATGGCAATATAGTTTGTTCTCCTTGCAAATAGTTTAAAAGCTTTTTCTGGAATAAATATATATGTATTTTCCCCCTCTAAGAAAACACTCTGGGAGGAACACTCAGTGGTATCTTCATGGCTAGCAAATACAGGCCGGTTTTTGGAAATTAAATTTGAATTTATGTGGAATTGAACTCATTAGAAATGTATTTAAACTTCACAAATGAAGCTGTGTAGAAGTCTGCAATTGTATGATTATTTCAGATAACGGGATGAACTAGTTTTTGGGGTGCTTGTTTCATGAGGAGGTGAACAGCTTCTTCCCCGAAGGGCACAGTGAGGGCATCTGTGATGGCCTCAAAAACTACTTGGTCAGACATAGATGCAATAATGTTACGGCCTATTTGGCTTCTGTGATGGGAAATTACTTGTGAAATTTCCATGACCTGGTTCAAAAGGCAGTTTTAAACAAATGATCGATGCATTTATTCAAATGTTTATAAAAGCACAATTCCCTTTTGTTTCTGTTGGGAGCAGTGTGTGGTAGCTCAAGAGGAAATAAGGCCTCATATTTCATTTGAGCTTGAAAAGACTTACAGCAAGGAAATGCAAAAGAATGAAACCCTAAATGAGCATGTGTGGCGATATAAATGGCCTTCTGGTAACCTTTCTGGCAGCTTACTTGACTTGTGTGGACATTTGCGATATCTAGCTGGATTACCAATTTATTTCTGAGATGAAAAATGTGAGTCATAACAAGCCTCGTCGTACACTGGTTTTACAGAAGAGCAGCACTGAGAGCCGCGTATACGCTGGTGACAGATCTAATGGCTCATCTCTGCTAAATAAAGATTTAGGAAGTCAACGGTAATCTTATCAGCATCCAGCCCAGATCATATGCTCGATATTATGTAAACAACGTTGTTCCTGTGAGGAGTAGACGGCACGCGTGCTCACTTGCTCGTGCTTTCTACGTTCTTGGCTCTCTGTAAGCCTGGCTTGTGAGTCTTTGCTGGTTTAAAAAAGCCAGGAGGTTTAAGTATGTTCCATAAATACTGATCTACACTTCTTTAGGAGCCTTTGTGCTTGGGAGCTGCCAAGCGTATAGCTTGGAAGTGCTTTGGAAGCGTTAGTTCCAAGTGCTTGGAAGTGTTAATTTCCTGGAAGTAATTTTTGAGAACAAGGGTTTGGTGGTGTTAATAATTAAAGAATCGGAAAATGCAGTGGTAGGATTGTCTGCCTCAACATAAGCTAAATATTATTATGGCAGAATAAAGGCAGGCAAGGTGCAGAAGTAAAAAGCAGCACTTAATTTTTGTGTTTGAGCACAAGGAAATGCAAAAACTTTATAGACAATGAAACTGAGTTATATTAAGATACAAAAGTGATACTAAATATATATTTATATATATAAAAGATGATTTCTCTCCATCCTTGCGCTGTAGGTCACAAGTATCACTGCTATTTAATTGTTGCTGTTCTATTTCAGTGAGCGTAAAACATTAACCTTCAAGACAGTACAAGCCGTAGAAAAACTACCCTGTCAGCACTTGCTATTCGGTATCGTTGCCATTAATAATTTGTGGGAAACAGGCCTAGAAATAAGACTGCTAGTCTGTACTTTGTGTTTGTATCTTTCTTACTAACTTCTCTTTAAGAATTTTGGATATTTATTGAAGTATTGAGAACATTCCTTTGTGCTGATCACAGAGGTGTTAAGGCCTGTTTAAGTATAAAAGTAGTAGTTCTAATGTTGCAAATAATAAAAGAATAGTATCTTTAAATAACTCTGTTTTTGAAATACTTGAGTGCAAAGTGGGGAAAGATCCCTGCAATATATAGTGTGGGCTCACAAATCCTTCTTACACACTTCCTTAATTAATAATCCTCCGGCACATAAAAAGCTGGAGTGGGGGTGAGACGTGTCTTCCTGTTGGGAGGATTTCTTAATAAAATAGTTCCTGTTTTAACCGGACAACATGATGCTTAACAGGGAAGGAAAGTTAGTGTGGGAATAAGCATTTTTTACTACTGAATCAGCATGCTGGCCATGCTTCAGTGTTGTATGCCTAGGCAAGACTCCCCCAAGGAGCCTGTGCTCATTAGGGCAGTGGGGAGAATTAATGACAACACGGTTCCTTCTCGAGTGTCATTTCCCTTGTACCTCCATGGTGGGGTTTCGTTTGAGGGGCAGAGGGACAGCAGGTTTGTTCCCCGTTTCCCTTCCTGCTCCTGATTTTGTCCGCAGAATTGCCCTTTCCTTCTAAGACCGGACAAAGCCCCTTTTGATAGGCAAGTAGGTCTATTTGTCTTGGAAATGCTCGTAGTAACTGCACCTGGGAGGAAATCTTAGAAAAGAAGTGACAGGCACAGCGTGGAGGGAAGCAATAGGTGCTGAATGAGCTGTTTGCAGTTAATGAATCGACTGCCCACCACGGCTGCTGCCAGTTGCTCCTCTTAGCGCCCGCGGTGTGAAAGGTCCGTGCGGTGCCTCCAGCTCTTCCCGCCCTCCGGAGGGAAGCACGGGCCCCTCGTTGCGATGGAGATCCGAGGCCGCCAGCACAGCCAGCCCATGAGGCAGAGTTGTGGAAAGAAGCGGGCCCAACAGCCCCAAACCCCTGCCGTGGGGTAATGGCGAGCGGGGCGGGTGAGGCCCTGCCGTGGGGCAATGGCGAGTCTGCCGTGAGGCCCTGCCGTGGGGTAATGGCGAGCGGGGCAGGTGAGGCCCTGCCGTGGGGCAATGGTGAGCCTGCCGTGAGGCCCTGCCGTGGGGTAATGGCGAGCGGGGCGGGTAGGGCCCTGCGGAAGCGCGGTGCCCTGTTTGCAGGGCGGGTTTCGAGCCCAGGCACAGTGTCCTGCGAGGGGTGATGGAGGAGCGACCTGGCGAGCAGCCGCGCGCGGAGCCAGCGCCGTCCACCGCGGGCGCTGGCGGCGGCCGTGGCCCCGTGGGGGACAGGAGCCTGGGGAGGGAGTATCTGAGGTTAGTACTACATACAGCACTGTTTGATTTGGTGGGGCCAAATTCAAGCTCCAAGAGGCATTTTAAGGTAGGTTTTCCTCACCTTTTGAGTTTTTAAAACCTTTGCATAAACCATTTTTGCTCTTAAGGTGATCACTGGATTCAAGCTGTACCAGGTGCAGTCACCGAGGAAGGACCAGGTCCCACTCACTAAAGCATTTGCAAAAACAAAAGTAGCAAAAGCAAAGAGACTTTTTATTTTTTTCTTTTCTTTTCCTTTTTTTTTTTTTTTTATTGCAAACCTAATCCTAAACAAAGAAAAAACAAATTCAGACTGTTTATTGGGATATAGTAGCAGCACTACGGCAATCTCTTTACTTGGCAATTCTCTGTAGCGCTTCCTAGTGCGGTGTTTCTAATGTGCCTTTATTTCAAGATTTTTAGGATTTTAATTTTGGATGAGCTTAAACCCTACGGGATTTTCTTGGGATAAGTAGACTGTGTTACGCAGTTTCTTAAATAAGGCAGCTTTACCCGCTTTAGATGGTGAATAAGCCCTCTCACAATTCAAAGATTTGGGCTTAAAGCTGGAGTTCAGGTGCTCATTGCTATGGTCCCAGTTTTTCCATGGATATAGGGCGTTGTGGTAATAGCAACAACAACAAACTCCTGTATGTGAATGAGAACAAGTAAAACCTGGGAGAATCCTCCAATTCCTGGAGTTGTATAGAGAACATTTTGGGAGATGTGGAGCTCGTACTGGCCTCAGGACAGGAAGAAGTTTCTGGATGACTTCCATGAGTGGGATCTAATCACCTTGAAATTGCTATACAGCCTAAATTTTAATTTGCTTACCTGTTGAAGGCAGACTTTACATGGCTTTGAAGACTGAGAATCCAGGAAAAATATTACTGAGAAGGCTGGCCACATCACAAATGACATAGTCTCATCTTCACTCTGTAGAGTGCAACGTGTTGTATGTTTCTGAGCAGTTATCAATGGAGCGAACGCTGCACAGGATGAGATCTTCCCAAAACAGTGTCTTCTAGTAAACTTTTCTTGAGTTAGATTTCATACTGAATTAAACATACAGATGGAATATGTCAATTTTATAGTGCCTTTGACTGCTTTGAAGAGAAATCAAATGAAATCAATTTGGGTTTTATTCACGTGCAGCTGCATCCATTCTTCCCTTGGTCCTACTGTGCTGTGTATATTTGGGGTCCTCCAACTTGAGGAAAATCCTTAGTTCTGTGACTCCGTTAGTGTCGTTGAACCAAGGCAAACTCCAGGACGTGCTTTTTGGTGCAAGTCTGTTGGGGGCTGTTGTGGCACTAAAAGAAAGATCTGCTACTGCAGCAAAAATCTACAGCAATGGGGGATTCAATTATAATGCTCATAGAACATGTTAGATTTAAAGTTCTCAACTTTTGTGATTAGAAAACAAATATAAAAAAAAAAAGGTGCTGCTCTTGATTTTATCAAAATGAAAAATAGCTTTTTTCTCTGCTGCTTACAGCAGGCTGGTTCTTTGCACTCTGATAAAATGTTCTATTTTGAATTTTAATTAATATACTTATTATTAGAATAAACACAGTAGGACAATTAAGTCAAAATATTCAGAAAAGCTTTGGAATTATTTCAGGAATTGTGCTGTTTCATTTTTAACTGCGTGAATCATGCTCGTATAAAGTCCATTGCCTGTGTTGCCCCTCAGGGGTGATGCACTGAAAGAAACTATTCAGTTTTACCTCCTTTCTCCTAAAGTATGAAAGGCTAATGGGAATTTCCATCATGGGCTGACAGATTCTGGTTTGCACATGAGAAAAGTTTGACTTCTCGAGTGGTCGCTCATCTAATACATTGGTTTTAATATTTTACTAAAATCTGCGTTAGCATCAGGCTTGATAAATACCTGATTTTTTTTCTTGCATACTAACAAGATGCTTAGTGAAGGTGAATTAGCATTTGATACATATTCCAAAATGGTATTTTGTCTATTAAAATGCATTCCTTGCTTGCAGTTGATTTTGTTTGTTTGTTTTCTGGCTCTAATTCCCGCCTTGTCCCCTAGGTTTTTCCCTAGGTTTAATAACTCTTTAGTAACTGGAAGTTTTTCTCCATTATTGTAATCACAGCACTTCTGGAATCATCACTTCTCCTCTTGATAATTGACCCTTCATGGTAACCTCTCTTTTTGATAATTTAAATAGATTAAGTTCTTTAAGTCCCTTGCTGTAAGGCATTTATTACGCCTTGAATAGATTTTATAGCTCTTAACTGACCTTCAGTTTTTCAACAGCCTTTCTGCATCAAAAGGTGGCCATTATGAATCCATTATTTCTCTTTGTGAATTCATGTATGGGGCTAAAATTGTTTTCCTGCTTCCCCTTTATTCCTTCCTTTTCACACAAATTTGATAATAGTCCTTTTGCCGCAGTGTCCAGGTGGATGCATTGGTCGAGATTTTACGTGCTCTGACCCTCTCAGTTCTTCTCTGAGATGTTTCTTTATAGACTTTGGCCTCAAATTCAGAGGGTTTCATATGTGTTCCTCTTAAAAACGTAATATCTGGCTAAATACAGATAATATTTCACGCCAACATGATGTTTTAAGAGTCTTGTACTTGCGTCCCTTGTGCCAAGGGATCATCCTGCAACCCAGACAACAGATGTGAGATGAATTGTAGCTCCTTTGGGTAGCCTAGTCAATTTGCAATAGGGAAGTGTGGAGAAAAAAACAAAAAAAAACCCTAAGCATGTCTTTGTATGGCAAAGCAAACAGCTGAGAGAGTATGCATGCCTGTCTGATTTGATTTTGCCTCGTCTTGATTTGATTTTAGAGCACTTGATTATTTGATTTTTGAGTATTTGATTGATAGATATTTTAACTATATTCTAGAATTATTTTGACAACACTTTGCAATATGTAGACAGTATTTTCCCTAATATTTGATAGTTTTGAATATGCACTAAAAAAAAAAACTATACAAAATGCCAAAGCATTTTATGCTGTTCGCAGTCTGTTCAGTTGTGCTGTGTGCTGAAAGGATATCAGATGATTTTCTTTCTCAAGTCACCAGCTTGAAATCTCCCAGGCACAAACCGATCAATTTTTATTGCGTAAAACGCTCCTATGCTCTTAATTTCAGCGTGATACTTAGTATGGGGTGAGATGCAGGTCTATATTAAAACATACTGGGGTAATGTCTGAAGCTGTTGTTCTCAAGACCCTTGCTTTCCTTCCCACGCAGGACAGGAGGCCGCTTCCAGAAGCCAGCCAAGATGAATATGGTGAAGCGGATCATGGGCCGCCCGCGGCAGGAGGAGTGCAGCCCCCAGGACAACGCGCTGGGCCTGATGCATCTGCGGCGCCTCTTCACGGAGCTCTGCCACCCTCCGCGGCACATGACCCAGAAGGAGCAAGAGGAAAAACTTTACATGATGCTGCCGGTGTTCAACAGAGTAAGCGGGAACATGGGCAAGGCATCGTGTCTTTGTTGGAGCTGGCTTGGTTTTCCGTGTAGCCCCAAGACCCGTGGTTCTTGCACAATAGGAGTTACTCTTTCTTTGGCTTCCTTTTGTTCTCCCTTTTTTCATGCAGCATTCTGTTAGTGGATAAACTCCCCACTGGAGATTTCCTTCTATTATCACTTGTTCAGAAGAGCAAGCTGCAGTGGCATGCACACTGCCACAGAGCCTTTCTGCAGAGCTTGCTTTTATTATAGAGTCATACCCAGAATGCAGAAAAACTGAGTTTACACTATGAGATGTTTTCCAGGGTAAAGTCCCCCTGCTGCTGTGGTCTTTATTCTCATCTTTCAGAGCTGATTTCCAACCTAAATTTATTCATAGCAAGTTTATACCCATTTGTTTGTGTGCCAGCGCTGTCCTTGAGCATAAATAACCCTTCTTCCTCCTTGGCATTTACTCCACAGATGCATTTTTAGGGACAGCAGGCATAATATCTCCTTTCAGACTGTGTTTTGTCAGGCTACCCAAGCTGAACTATTTTAATTTCCTCTTGTGATAAATTCTTTATTCTGATTGTCCTTGTAGTCCTTTTGCTGCATCTGTAGTGTGTTGGTCCCTCTTCTTGGACGAGAGGGATCTTGAGCATCCCACAAAGGAAATATTGAGAAATTTTAATACATACAAGCTTTTGTCAAGCTTGTATGTACTGCTGTGGAGGACTGGAATTGTCAATAAACTAAACTGCAGAAACTTGATAAGAAAACAAATTGAGCTTTCTCTTTAGTTTGATATTTTCTTGAATTCATTGCTTTTGATGACGTTGCACATTGAACTGGTTACAAGCTGTATAGAAAAATTAATCCTAGTCAATGCATAGTATTAATAGGATTTTTGGCCTACTGGATAGCACGCTTTAGTGGATAAATCCCATAAATCTCATTCTGTTGCCCTAGGTCTTATTCCTAGTTCTACTGGTAGCTTGTTGTGTAAGTCCGAGGAAAGTAAACTCAGTTGTTCTACCTCCTCTTTAATCTATCTATTTGAATTGTATGCCCATGCTTTCTTAATTTGGTTTTACAAATTAGCCCAGTGGAATCTTAATCTTGACCTGCGAATATTATTTTGATGCAGTTATGTTTGGAATTCTCCCTCTGGTGGAGAGGGAGCCTGATGGAGTCTGATGCTTTTGAAAGGGAGTGTACGCACCATACTCGCATAGGCACCCGACTGTAAACCACATTCTTTCCTGGTCCTTGCAGCGATTCAATTCCTGTAGCACTTTATCTGTGGAAATTGTAATCAGTGCTATACCTGGTTTGGAGAGAAACTACCGCGGCACTGCACGTCCTGTCCGTGTACAGCACCCTTTCCTAGGCTCTGACTGGGGTTTTAAAGATGAAAATGAATTTTTTTTCCCCCCATCGCTTCTTCTCTCTTTTTTCCTCTTCTTTGCTACAATTTTTCCCCCCTTATGCCGGTGTCTGGCTTAGTCTTAGTTCTTTGTCCCTCCATTGACTCTGTTCAAGCCTAATTACAGCTGTCACATGTCTTTGCACTGTTTGTTCCCTCATTGTCTTTCGGTGTTTATTTTTTCTAGCATTAAAAGAAAAAAAAAAAAAAGTAGAGCAACCCAAATATTCTTTCTACTCGCTGAAAATCAGCACTTGCCTAATTAGGCTCAGGTACCTTTTGGATTCCTTGCAGACATGTGTGCCCCTTGGCATTTGTACTTGTAGAAACGCATCTTTTGTTTTCATATATTTTTTTCCTTCCACACTTTCTCCTTGTCTCTCTCTCACTGTTTGTACATCATCTCATTTTGTCAGTGGGCCTTTTTCCTTCTCCAAGCCCTGGAGAACCTTTTGTTTCCTCCTTTTCCTCAGGTGAACTCCATGCTGAAGAAGGCTGCGCTTTTGTTCTGGCCTATTGTTTGTCTTTTGGATCTTATCTGTGGTTTTCTGTCTCCCTCTCCCCTCTTGCTTCCCGATTTTGATTTTTAACATCACCATTCTCATCGGCTGGCTATTTTTAATCTGTGACATTCTGGGAACTGTCGTTTTTGCAAAAAACATAGGCTGCTGCCAGATGTTGCCTTTTTGGTTTCCAACCTCTGTAAATCTGAATCTTATCCTGGCACAGTGACAAAAGCAGGTGCTATCTGTGCTCTTCCACCTCTTTCTCTGCAGCTGCTGATAATCTTTATCACTTCTCACCAAATTATGTAATTTACCACAAACAAAATGGATCCCTCTCGATCAGTCAGATCTCATCCCTCCCTATTCTAGGGTTTTATTTTTTTTTCCCTTGCCTCTCATACAAATGCATTTTGTCTTCCTGCATTCAGGATGCTAAGCAATTGCAATTTTTGGCTATTTATGGCTTCTCTTTTTGCATACCATTTTGCTACTTGCACGTTTTTCCTGTGTTCCTAGTTTATGCCGCCTTATTTTTTGGAGCTTTACATGCAAAGCCCTCAGGGATTTCCTGGGTTCAAAGAGTCTTAGTTTGCTAGAGTATAAACTGTGTGTGCTGCAAACTGTTTTGGAACAATCTTTCTAGCTTTGTAGGGCAGCTCTGCAAAGCCAGAACATGATTGGAATAAAAAATAGAAAAAGGGTAAATATTTCACTTTTGAAGGAGTTTCATGTGAAATTTTCACCCTGAATTGAGATGACTTTCCTCTCTGAGAACTACTTCCCTGAAACACGTTAGGCCTTCCTTTACTGAACTTTTGCCATTTTTCAAATGTACTCCTTGAATCAAGTAACTCGATTCAAAGTAAGACTCCAAATTTCTCATTTCCTTGCGGCTGCACATTCTGTTTTATAGGTTTAAGTGAGGTAAATACTTGCTGGGTTACTGCCTCCAGTGGGGTCCACGGTGGTGCACCATAAACACACAGTCTTAACTTGATGATGTCTGTAATGAGGAGAAAATTCCGAGTGAACTGTGGAGCTCAAAGCAAGAGTTTTGTTTTGCGTTTTGACACAGACCATGAAATATCTTGTACAGGGAGTCGGGGGCTGTTGGCAGAAGGAGCTGTGTGTGTTTAATGGGAAGCTTGAGGCTTTTTCTTGTGTGGTACAAAGGTCTAATTCTTAGGCCTCCAGGGACCTGACTTGGTGATATTTATACTGGAGATATTTTTTTGTGTGTATGAAGAAGCAACTAGCTTGTAGGAACCTTGGTGAGTGGGTGGCGGTGGGAAGGGTATGAAAACCAGGCAGGAGTTTGGAAAGAAGTGTCAAGTTTTACTGAATGCACCCAATTTCAATCATACCAAGGGAGGTTTCTAAGTGATGTTTTTACAAAAGGAACCCGCATTTCACTTTTGGCCTGTCCTACAAGACGGGAGCTGTGCAGTGGGATTTCCTTCTGGGAAAGCTATAAGAAATATAAGAAATACTTTTGTTTAAAACATTTAAAAATGATGACAAAATTCTTATT
>VZSG01001096.1:15706-120074 GCA_013398315.1 Nothoprocta pentlandii | reverse complement strand
TTTTTTTTTTTCCTGATATTTTTAGAATTATCAATCAGTAAACCCAGAGCAGCTAAAGCAGCTGTGACTTATTTTGTTTATAGATATAGCACGTCCCGGACGTGGTAGAGTTTGAAGCCTCTTGTCCGCCACAGTAATGAATGAGTTTGCAGGGAATTTCTATCTCCGCTTTGTTGGGAAGGGCTTAAGAAAGGCTGAATCACGTATTAATAAAAAGCTAAATCAGCACATGTTTTACAAAAGGGTTGGCCTCTGGAAAAGCATTCGGAGCGCTCCCTCGGAGCCCCGCAAGCCCTATGAAGCCCTGCAAGCCCCTGGCAGCCATGCTGTAGTAAAGCTTTGGCAGTACCAAAAAGTAGAGGAGATGAGGGTGATTTTTTGAATAAGTGGCCTCGAAGCAAGGTTTTTTTCTTGCAAGAACTATGCTTTTCCTTCTTAAAAATGGTTTATTGTTAAATTCATACCCTATTACTGTTTTTTGTTTAATTATTATTATTCATTCAGTGCCTTTAATCAAAATATATACCAAAATCCTAGTTCAGATCCTTGTTTTACATAGTGCAAGCTTAGCACTCGGGAGGAAAAAAGTCATAACCATTTCACCCCATTCACTGCAACTTTCTGCTGCCCGCATTTCCTGCAGTCTGATAGCACCATGAGGCCACCTTAGGACAGGAAACAGAAAAATATTTCCTATTCTCAGGAAACATTTAGGGGAATCTGGGGCTTCTCCATATGCTTAATTGGTAATCCCAGCAAAATGTTTTTTCTTAGGCTGCCTAAAAGAGTAGAGACTCATTTGGCTATTCTCTAATGTGTCAGAACAATTAATACTAAGGGAGTAAGAAGTCAAATTCAAATCAGGTTACTCTAAATGTTCCAGCTTTTTAGTTTCATTCAGTAATTTTGAAGTTCCCTGGTAACTCCATCCTCCAAATATCTTGCATCTCTGGTTGATATTGTGATTTTATTGTGTCTCCGGGCTTAAGGACGACCTCAGCCAAGTATATTGGTATTTCAGTATATTTTGGCTACAATCTTAAAGCCCAGGTGATGCAGAGGAAGCAAAGGAGACTAAAACAGTTGGGGAATCCAGATGATTTGTCCTGCTGTACATTGCATCCTTGTCCTAAGATGCAAAACCAATGAGTTGAACTGAAATTTTGTCAGTAAAATATTGTAAACTATTGCACATCTTGGCTTGTCAGGGGCATTCCTGCAGGTTATGCAATTAGCCGCAGGGAGAGAAAAATGTTGAGATCAGTCAGCTTTTCAGCTTATGTTGGTTTATTCAGCACTGATGATTCTAGAATTTGGGAAATGACTACTTTAAATTTGAGTTTTTGGATTGCAGACTTCACTTACTAAGCAACATTTAATGTTGTGGATTTAGGATGACCATTTTAGTAGAAAGAGCAAGCTAGGTATGTGGTTAGAGACAACTTTTAAAGTACAGTCTTGTATGAGAAGTATGGTTTTTAAAAAGTCATCTAATCCATTTTGAGAGAATGACCTGCACCATAACTTAATGCAGTATCACGGAGGAATTTCTCACTTTTAAATGTAGTTCAGCTTAAATGATTTATTTACTAATCAAATTCAATATTTAATCGTGAAGAATTATGTTACTGGACTTAAAGGACAGTTATTTACAAGTACTGATAACCATAAAAGAAACTCACCACGTGTAAAAGCAATGTTTTTAGGAAATACTCTTAAATTTTTTAAAATTACAATGGTAGCATTGAGGAAGCAGGAAAGCAAAATTTAAAAAATAAAGGAAAAAAGAAAACAATCAGTAATTCCTGGTGCTGTTTTAAGGAGAGCCTCAAGAAAGAAATGGCCTTTGGGGTGCCTGGAACTTGTGAGGCTTTGGGGCATTGATACTTTGTTAAAAAAAGTCTTAGCAGCAAAGTTTTGCTTCCCAGTCTTTTTCATTCTTTCTCAGCTGATATTTCTTTTAAATGTGTGTATTTTTCTCTTGTTTCTAGGTGTTTGGAAATGCCCCTCCAAGTACAATGACTGAAAAATTCTCTGACCTCCTGCAGTTTACGACCCAAGTGTCACGGTTGATGGTGACGGAAATTCGTCGGAGAGCATCCAATAAGTCCACAGGTACCGAGCGGGGTCTGAGTCTTGGGGGGGCCTTACCACAAGGGCACGTTTGAGGGTCACACAGTAGGACTTGTCATCCACAGGCACTGAAATTCTACTCCTCGTGCCAGAGATGTTATGTGCAGTGAGAGAGAGGGGAACAAGTGGTTTCCTCCCCAGGCTCACACACATGCCAGTTTGGAACATGAGCGTTTTGCTTTCGTGCAGGCACAGGTGCAAATAAGAAAATGCAAAAGTGCCAAAAAACCTCACGTAAGGACCCGAACCCTAAACCTAGAACGAGCTACTGGACAGCTCTTCTGCTCTGTTTATGAAATGTCAGGAAGAGATTGGTTCTGTCTTGAACCCTGAACATGGCAAAACCTGCCCAGTTGCTGGGGGGTGCGTGATGATGAGCTGAGAAAGCATTTTTCATTAGCCTTCTTCTCAGAGTATTGTTATATGGAAAGAGCAGCGCTTCCAAATAATATCACGTTTTCGTCTTGTAAATATTTTTGAGCTCTCATGGTGGTAAATAGGGAAATATTGAGCTGGAAAAGACAAATTGTTACATGTTAAGTCAGGAGTCACAAACTGTGCCAATTACGATTTCTTTCCGTTTCCAGTAGAGTGAATAACAGTAGAGCACTCCAGATGGCTAATCAGAAAGAGTAGACAAAGCCTGTTCTCTGTGGGTAAATAAGAGCAAAATAGATTTTCCCCTGACTATTTAGGGAAAGGAACGTCCAGTTAGCAGTGAAGGCTGTAGGAGGTGTTCGTTTGAACTTCTTTTCTTGGGGAAAATCTGATGTCTGGTGGCATCTTGTTTACATATTTACATATTTATTACTTCAACTGTATCTCTGCCTAATTGCTCCAAGGTTAGTTCAGTGTTCATCCTTCCAATATTTTTTCCCCTAGTATTAAATAAATAAATAAATAAAATAAAACTTGCAAACTACAGGTTCACTTTAAAATTTTAATTTTGTCTTCTCTTTTGGTGAAATTGCTAGGCTATTGAACTCCAGCATCTAGAGAATATTGGGAGGTTGAGAGTTTTATGTATTTGAGGGTTATAGTGGAGTTTTGTGTCAGAATTTTAATTACTTCTAAACTTTATCATAGAAATCATTTCCATTTTAATGCCAGCATGTGGAATTGCTTGTTTTCAGCCAACTTGCATCAAACAAATTTCAAAAAGTAGATCAAGATTTAATATATAGTGTGGTGGATAATGGTGATCACATCTGTTGGACTCCCAAAAGCAGAGCATGGGATATGGGGGCAAAGTCCCCTCTCCAGCTTCTTTTCCTCCCATCCCAACACGGGTTATGTCTGGTGTCACCTTCTGTTCATTTATCAGTGAACTCATAATCTTCGTCTGTCACTAGTGTCAAGTAATTTTGCTTCCCTATTTATTCTTTTGTTTCTGACTTCAAAATACTTTGAATATTGGTCGATTGAAGTGCAGAATGGCTGAAAATACATAATACCTTTTCACTGCTGGGTGATTAATTATACTCCTCAATGGCACAGCCTTCATCGCTGTCGGTTTGTTACAGAAAATGCCTCTGTGCAACAGGGAAATTGGATAATTACTTATTTTGTGTGCCTCCTGCTTCAAGATGTGGAGGGGTGGAGACCTACTATTGATGCAAAGTATGCCTGCAAGAACAGGACTCAAAGTTTATCAATTATCCAACTTAGGCTATTTGAGAAAAAAAAAGGAGTGAAATACCTCTTGCATTAAAATGGTATTACTTTTCAAAGGTTTTGAATTCATTCCATTTTCTTGCTCAAAGCTGTGAAATATGAGATAAATTGATGCACAGAGGACATCTTAAGGGAGCAAATAAAGGAAGAACAAACCTGATTTAACCAAACGTGCTCTGGCAGTCGGCGTGTGCTCATGAAAGTCGGCAATTTCTCCTTCCTCCCGATAAATGTTAATAACAGCCTGCTTTGAGACCCTGCTGGCTTAAAATACCACTTGGAAAATGCGAAGAAAAACTAAATGGTGGATTGCCGTGCAGTTTTCACAGCTGTGTGTGAATTAATACAGTTCCTGTTTGCTTCTGATTCACACTACCATGTGAAAACTTGCATTGACACAGAGCTGCTGGATGAACCTCTGGAGCTCATTCAAGCCAGGGGCTGCATTTCTGTTGCGTCTAATCCCAATTTATGCCCCTTGTCTAATTGCTTTAGCCTCATGCTGATGGTTTTTTATTTTTATTCTTAGTATATGCTGAATAACCAAGCGTTGTGTCTTACAAGCCCTTGCCTTGGTTTGCTCATTAGAAGGGAGTTGGCTGGGGAGACCCAGGGCTTATCTAAACCCAGCCTCTCTGTATGTTAACTACCATAGCCAATAAATTTCAGTACCATAGGAACTCTGCACTCTTTAGATTACAATATGAAAGACCAAGTGAAGGAAGAGAATCAGCTCTTGGGTTTGAGGAGGCCTGGGAAGCTCTTTTTACACCTCTGCTACATTCTCACCCTGAAATTTTATGTTACCTGGTATTAGATTTGTTGTGCTATTCTTGTTGTATTTGGGGGAAGAAATGGTCTATAAAAGAGCTGTTGTTTCAAAGAACAGCTTTTGAGGTGGTTAATAATCGTTTCAATGGAGCTGGGAAAAAGAAAACATACCCATAGACACAGAAAATCACAATTTCTCATTCAGATACCACAGGAAGTTTTGAGTCTTGAAGCTTCTAGAAATGTATCATCGTATATATGGAATGAACCCTCTGTTTGTTCTTAGATTACATTCCTTTTGTAGGCCATGAAAAATGATGATTGCCTGGTCCAATAGCCTATTAACATACAATCATATCTCCTCATATGTTTTTTTAACAATTTTGGAGATAAGCTTTTCCTACAGATGTTATCAACAATCAACTTTAAGTGGTTGACATGGCGGGGAGGGAAATACTGTGAACATTTACATTTTATCTGCAAAGTGTTAAACTCATCGGCAGTATTTTACATTTGGGAATGTGATATGATACATGTTACATGAAGGGTTGTTTTTTTTTTCTTTTTTATCTTTTTATGGAGCACAGTGTGACCTTTTTCATGAGGCTTTTGAATATTTGTGCCAGTAGCTATGACACATCTCAGTTATTCTTGGCAAACGGTAGTAGTTTTCTCAGAACAGTGTTCCATGATTCAGGAATAATGGTGCCAGCCTCCTGTCTTCAGTAGTCACTCACTGTTGCACTTGTAGCTTTGTGCTCAACTACTGTTTCAATTGAATTATTTTTTTATAAACAAACGTACCCTTGGAGTAATAAAAATGGAGAAAGTCAAAATTAAAAGTTGGGATTTTTTTCTTTTTCTTTTTTTTTTTTTTGCTCTTAAGATTTAGTATGTTTTAAAAACTAAACATCCTGAAATGTAATTGTATATGTGATGGGCTCATGCACTGTTGATATCACTGGTTTAGGTACCTTTCAAAATCGACTCTGTTTTGTCTCACCTTAGTGATTTCAGGCAACATTTCATTCCATATTTGTGACACTCTGCATGAAATTGTCACAGTATTCACTACTTCAAGCTGAATTTATTTATTTTACTGTACCTATAGACTATTAAGCTCATCCTTTCTGCCTTCCAGAAATAACTTCCCCAGTTATTGCCTCGACCATGTAATTTTTTTTTTCTTAATTTCACTGAATTACTAAAACTGCTTCTTGCACCTTTCGTGAGCGGATGTGCTGAAAGACTGTTGTTAATCACAGCTGAAAACCGCTTTGGGAGACCAAACTGATACCTATCTTCATCATGATTAACCGCTGCAGAAAACCACATCAGTGCTTTTGATTTATGTGCTGCACCCCACAGTGTGTCTCTTGATTTTGTCCCTTTTGCAAGCCCCTTGATCTCATGCTGGGGTTTTGCTTCTCGCTTTCACTGTGGTTTAGCTCCGTCATGCATCAGCAGAGCCACTTTTTTTTTTCTGTGCTGCTTTCAGATAGGCAAGAGCCGAATGCGGTTTGTTTTCCTGCGCAAGCGGAACTTGCACTTGGCTTAAACGTGGGCAGCAGTTCAAGAAATGGCCTCAGCCTCTCAAATAAGTGCCTTTTCAGGCTGCCTTTATGCCATAATGAAGTTTGGGATGATGAAAAACTGGGGATATGACCCAAGTGGGCTTGGGGAGGGTTTCTATCTCTTTTGGAGGGCTGGGTAACTTGTCCCCTTGCTGATACCATTGATGAGCCCTCATCCAGGGCAAGGGGAGTGCAGCGTTCTGGCTCAACACCGCTCTTGCCAAGAGATCCTGGAGAACCATTTCTTTTATCAGTGGTGTTAGTGAGGCTAAATGGAGGCCCGGCTGAGTGGCTTCTCCATCGGCTGATGAGCAGCCCCCTGGTTTTGCCACGTTGCATCGTGCAGAGACCTCAGCTGCTTCGTCTCTCCCATCTGTGGCGACAGCCCTGCACCGTGTAGGATCCAGGGCCAAGGAGGACTCGGTCACCTCAATTTGGGTTGATATTGCTCTCTTACCAGCAAGGCAACTGGAGCTGTTCCCATCTCTGGCTCGCTTAGGCGACCTCTTCTGCAGAGGTTAAAGAGCCAAGGATGTAGGGGTGGGATGCAACTGCCTTTGTATTAAACCTGAAAGAGGGAGCCAAAGTAGAAGGCATCACGATAGGGCTGCTGTTGATGACAGGGATGAACTGTGAACTGTGACGCTCTCAGCTTTGCTCAGAGCGGACGGCCAGAGAATTTCTCCCTGCACTTAAAATTCCGCCTGTGTTTTAGCTGATGTTTAATTAAGGCTGACAGTTTTGAGGCGGTTATTTATGGTGTCCAACTGCCATGATGCCAGCAGCCCAATAACGTTTTCAGAAGCTCATACTTAACCTCTGAGGTTCACTTTTAAAAAATGACTTAAAAAAACTGTGTTCCACAAGTGCTTTCCAAAAACATGCCCGAGGGAGGCTCTCCATGCCCAATTTGGCACCGTTTTGTGTGCACTCATTTCCTGGCTCGGTCTGTGTTCAGTGGAAAAAGAAGGGGTCTGCTAAGTGGCATCTAGTATGGGCTGGCTGGGCTCTAGACATGCTTGGAAAAGCGTTTTTTACCATGAATTCTGGTGTTTTACATATAAAGTCCTAAGATAAGGACCTTGGCTCTGGCATGTTCATTTGCTTTCTAAACAGTCGCGTGAGCGTAGTGTTTAGCCATAATTTGCTTGCTTTTAAACTTTTAAAGAATGTGAGGTGGAGATGTGGTAATTGTTGGTCTTCCTCTTAATTTTTCTTTCTTTTTTTTTTTCTCTCATCCTGCCTCTTATTCCTTTTGTCTTTCTGCACCTCTCCTTCCAGCAATTATTGGGTTTTTCCCACTGAAAGCAGTAAGTGGTGGTGGTTTCCTGCCTCTGGGAAAGGGTGCATCATGTTTGATAGGACTGGAATACTACATAAAGATTGCTGCATGTAACTGCAGTATGCCTGCTGGGTTAAAATGTTTTCTTTTTTCTTCTTCCCTCTCACAGAGGCTGCAAGTCGTGCCATAGTCCAGTTTTTGGAGGTCAATCAAAGTGAAGAAGCGAGTAGAGGCTGGATGCTGCTCACCACAATTAATTTACTAGCTTCATCAGGACAGGTTAGTTTTCATAGAGAGCTTGGGAAAAAAACGTGGGAGGAGACAAATTACCCTGATAATGAGCTGTTAGCACTCACAAAAAGATGTTGTGCGATTCCCCATCAGACAGTTGATACGTAGCAGTGTGTAGCAGTGTCCTGGACAGCTGTGTGGTTTATTCTTCCTGCTCTGATCTGCCTTTATATGTCAACACATCATCTGTGTTTATGTCCACCCCAATTTGCCTTTTCTTCCCACTGATGTTTTCATATTTTCTTCTGCTTTGCTCTTTATGCCTCCTAGCATTTGAGCAAGCTATTACATGAGTACGACTTTCTCAAAATAGTAATATACTGAAAGGTTTTTTTTCCTTTATCTTTTTCTTTCCAGAAAACCGTGGACTGCATGACTACAATGTCAGTGCCTTCCACACTTGTAAAATGTCTATATCTGTTTTTTGACCTTCCACATGTGCCTGAGGTAGTTGGGGGAGCACAGAACGAACTACCTCTCGCAGAGCGCCGAGCGCTACTCCAGAAAGTCTTTGTACAGGTAAGAAAGGTAAAACGGGCTATAAAATTTCAAAAAAGAAGGCAAAGGCTTCGTGAGAGAAATCTCCAGAAACTTTTTCTCTGGGCCGTGTTTTACTCTTGATTGATTCTTCACAACCGGCTGTCTTCTGCTGAGATGGATTAAGTTAAATTCCTATCTCCTGTCCTATTAAGTTAAATTCCTATATCTTCCTGTTATTTTTTTTCCTTCTCCTTTAAGTAGGAAATCAACCAGCTTAGCTTGCTGGCACTATTGCAATTTCCCCTCCAAGTAAATTACTTCAGTTAAAAAGCAATGGAAGGTGTTTCTGTATGTGCAGATTTGCCAGGGAGACCAGAGGCTCCATGTGAGCTGCCTCAGCTTTCTGAGGTTTTCAACAGAGCTCTTGTTATAAAGAATTTCCCACACATGTTCTTGATCAGCCTTGTTGGAAGGAGCTTGAAAGCTACTGTTGGAAAGGGGTAGATGCCCCTCAAACATCTGGGTTTGAAAATACAACATTTGTGAGGCATTTTGTTACCAGCTCTATAAAAAAAGATGATGAGAGTCATTCCCTCAATTACTAGCTAGAATATCTGCCCAGAAAGTGTCACCATATGAAAATGTCCCAATTTGCCTGTTGGCTGGTGTGTTTCTTTTTTAAATCTTAGTACTGTCGTCTCTCTCTCATTAGTACGTAAGTATTAACTTACAACTAACATAAGTACTAATGAAGGGAGTGTTAATGTTAGATTTTTTTAACGACTTCTCCTTTCAGATCTTAGTAAAATTGTGCAGTTTTGTGTCTCCGGCGGAAGAACTGGCTCAGAAGGATGATCTCCAGCTTCTGTTCAGTGCAATAACCTCCTGGTGCCCTCCCTATAACCTGCCTTGGAGGAAGAGTGCGGGGGAAGTACTAATGACCATATCTCGTCACGGCCTTAGTGTCAACGTAGTCAAATACATTCATGGTACGTGTGTCTTCCTCAAATACTGTTTATTGATCATATCCGAATATTTTTTTCCTTCATAGTTTATTTATTTATTTATAAAATAGGCATGAATACATCCAAGAGGGATTAACGTGGTCTTTGTTTAGATATGTAGGTATTTCTCTCCTGGGGAAGTTTCAGAGTGCTCATGGCATATGAGGCGTCTGTAGTGAGCCTCATCCTTCCATATATCCATTTACCATCGTAGAGCATGGTTTCCTGTAACATTTTGGCATGAAGCTTTTTCTATCCCAAAGGAAAGGCTTTCTACCTACTCCTTTCGTGGCAACATTAATAACGGCCTGGATTGAAAAGCACTCATTGGAAAGGTGCATAAATGTGATTTTTGCTGATAAGGAGAAATTCCTTATTTCCTGTCCTGCATTTCAGTCAGCAGCAGCAGCAGCCCCTGCCCAGGGGCAAAGCACCCCTCTGCATCTCACTTCCAGCTGCCTGTTTAGGCACCACTGTGATTGGCAACGTAAGTGTGGGGACATCTGTGGAAGCCACAGGAAAAGGAACCGGCTCCGCGTGTTGTGCTGACGCACTTGGAGCTATTAGAAGCTCATAAAAGCTGCTGCCCTGTAGTAAATATTGGTGCAATAAGCAAACCAGGGAGAGCTAATTCTGGTGTGCTCAGGGAACGCTCTTTTCCCAGACATTTTTCATTTTGGATGGAGAGACCAGATTAGACTGATGCAGCCACCCATGATTTGCAGTTTGATTTAAAATCACATGGGTATTAGGTTTGAGATAGAAAATTTGGCAGAATCTGTTTCTATTGTTACATTGAAGGCTTTCAGATTGTAGGATGGTCTAAAAGCATATACAATTTTAGCATCAGTTTAAATGAGCTAGCTTCATGATTGCAGTTTTTGGCAATCTACAATGATTGAGAATGGAAAAATATATATATTTATAAATACCTTATTTTATCACCATCTATGCTTCACTAGTTGTTCCTATGCTCAATGTCAGTAAAATCTTACATTTCCTAATCACAATTCTTTTCAGAAAAAGAATGTTTGTCCACGTGTGTTCAGAACATGCAGCAGTCCGATGACCTTTCTCCCCTAGAAATAGTGGAAATGTTTGCTGGGCTTTCCTGTTTCCTCAAAGACTCCAGCGATGTGTCACAAACGCTCCTGGATGATTTTAGAATATGGCAAGGATACAACTTCCTCTGTGACCTCTTGCTCAGGTAAGCAAAAGGACTTCAAAAGCTGCTAGCTTTTACTGGATGATTTACTTAAAGAAGAGGTGGATAGATTGGAAATAAATGAGTAATTAATTAATAAATGCCTATAGGTTGCTGTGAACTGAAGACAGGATCAAAAGTAAAACTACATCCTCTTCCCCATTTATGAAACTTTGTTTCCCTTCTTTTTTAAGTGTTACTACTGTACCACTAACTGCTTTTGTGAAGAAAGCAAATGCTTAAAAACTTTTGCTGTTAGAAGCTGAATAAGGTGGTAATTCTACTGCTTTAAGTCTGTGCTCCCTCCATTTGGATTCTTTGGATTTGAAATTCTGAGGAATTTCATGTGCTGCTGTTCAAACACAGAGCTTTTCAAAACTACGAGCAAGGCGTGGAAGTCAACTCCATGATTATATTGTTATTATTATTATTATTGTTATTATCTTATTAGCTTATCCAGTGTCTCATACTGTTGTCTACTGTTAGAGCAATGTGAAGTCCTAGGTTTTGGCACCCCAGTATTTGGGGCTAAATTTTCCGTTCCAGTTTTGTATAACATGACTTGGTTTGGGGCCTCCAGTTTTTTTTGGTTTGTTTGTTTTGTTTTTCTTTCTTTCTTTGGTTTCTTTGCTTGAAATGGAGATCAAGCATAGCCATTGCGTTTGAGGTACTGAATTTCTGTATAACTTGGCATGAGCTTTTCTTTTGAGCTAAAATTGCTGAAATATGCGCTTTGTTTTTTACCTTCAAACTGACCCATAGTTTGTTTCCAAGAAGCAGCCTTTTGGACAAGCTGATCATTGATCAGTAACTCCAGTCAGTAACTACCAACAGTCGTGTCTTCTCTCTGGTTACATTCATACATTTTGGAGTGAAAACAACTGACAAAGACTGTTTTTCAGATATTTAGTACCGTTGTAAGGATTATTCAGATTCTATATGGATATGAACTGTGGAGACTGGGAATAAAGTCACAGAGAGGCTTTGGAGCTGGTAATGCAGAATGACAAGTGAAGAATCTGTATTTGAGTGATTAGTTTTGTTGTTCTTTCTGATACCATTTTGCTAGGAGTTTCCAGCATCAATTAGTGCACTTCTGGGTCTTCCATTACTACTGCGATACATCTTCGTTAACACAGAGTATTAATTCTCAAGCTGGCAGCTGTAATCTGGCAAGTGAATGGTGGATTTATTTAATGACAGACCATTGAGACATTTTTCTCTCAGATACCTTCTGTTTTTAAGAGGAGTTTTAAAGTGATTTTAAGATGTGCGCTGGTTTTGAGCAGTCTGTTGAGCTCATGGCAAGATTTATTAGGTGAATTTTTAATGCCATATAAAATTGTATGCTACCTTAAATCAAAGAGTGTTTGATTGATTTAATGGTAGGAATGTGGATGGAGAACACTTGAAATACTTCAAGTTTAGGGCACTCTGGTTCACTTAATACATATTGTGTAAATTAGCAGAGCAAAGTGAATGTCTGCTTAGAGCAACGTGAGTTGAACTTTGTTCTAACATGCCCAGCTGTATTTTCTTTAGGTTAGAACAGGCGAAAGAGGCTGAATCTAAGGATGCTCTGAAGGATTTGGTGAATCTGATAACTTCCTTGACCACGTATGGCGTCAATGAGTTGAAACCAGCTGGCGTTACCACGGGGGTCCCTTTCCTGCTCCCTGGCTTTGCAGTCCCCCAGCCTACAGGCAAAGGTGAGTGCTCCTGGGTCTCCATGGCCCTTTGCACTGCTCTCCCTCCTCACACCTTTTATTCGGAGTTTCAGTGGCTCCCGGCTTTGCTTTCGTGTTGTTTCCCTTACATGTCTCAGCTCTTTGAACCAGAGCTTCCTTTCCCTGGTATTTAGAGAGTTCAGAGTTCGTAGGAATTGTTTTTCTTTGCGCTAAATAGGGAAAGAGGGCGATGGTTATATCCAGAGTTTATTTTCTTCATGCTCTGATGAAAAAACGTGTTACATTTTTTCCCAAGCTCATTGGCTTTGCTGATAAAATAGCATGAGAAAACTCAGGTCTGTTGGACTAGCCCAAAGACAATTTGGATTTAATTTTCTGGTGCTGGCCATGGCATCTGAGTTCCTTTTACCTAGGTGTCCATTCTATTGACAAGTCACTTTTTAAAACATTATCATGTTTTCATTGATTTTACTTAAATCTTCTCTTTTCAGTGCTGAAGAGCTGGTTCAGATTTGGTTTCTCCCAGGGCCCTTATAAGAATCAAAGATAATTTATTAATCTGCCTGGTTGCCTGAAACAACAGTTTATACATAATGAGAATGCAAATAGTTGTCTCTGTCGTGGCCTCTGTTCTCTGTCATGTTTAATAAGCTCTAAATCCACTTCTCAACACACTTCATTTTAAAACAAGTGTGCAAAACAGCTGAGCTTAGGAACAAGTTACTGTGACTTGCGGTGATACGCTGCTATGCTCTCAGTGCATGAAATGTGTGCGTGTTATTTTCCAAGGCAGTTTCTTGGAAAGAAATGCTGGAGTGGAAAGGAATGATGCTTAGCACTGAAATAATTGTAATTTGCTTTTAAGTCAGTTATCTTAGTTTACAGCAATTGAAGCAAGTGTCATTCCCCAGAGCGCAGGTCATAAATCAGGATTCTTTGTTTAAGAAACATTTTATTCATTTGCTTTGGGCTTGTTTGAAAACAAGACCTCCCTCCTCCAGCATCTAAGGTATTCCTCTTATAACATCTTAATAAACGTTCACTCTCTCCCTAGCTCATTGTTCTCAGACGTACATCTAGAAAAACTGTGTAGAGCTTTCCCATTTGGGGGGCTTTTTGGCACAAAGCCCAGAGTACTTTGGTGTGATGGATTGCACTGCACAGCAAGTCCTGAAGCACCTATAACCTCACCTCGCTGATGCATCTTGCTGCATTAACGTGGCACAAATATTCTCTGGTCTTTCCTAAGAGCATTAGAGCAACATCTAGTCTAAAAGGATATCAGCAGGAGAGAGCTCTGCAGGCCTTAGGGATATTAGGGGTGTGCAACAGAAAGGAGCTGCTTGCCTGAGTGAGCAACACCGCATCATGTGCACTCCTTTGGAGACGGACAATTGGGAGGATTTATGGGTTTTCTCTCCTTTTATACCCTGGCACCTGCTCCTGTGCTGCATTGAAAGCCTTTTAGCTTGAAACAGAGCAGTCGCTAGGTCGGGTGTGTGAAAGCAACTTGCTCTCTGGCTGGCTCCAGCCCTGCAGAATTTCTTCTCTCCCTTCCATAGATGATTTCCTAAGAGGGGAAGGAAGAGGATAATCCAGAGCCTAAGCATGTTGTTTGCCTTTAACTCAGCTCGTGAGGCTTTTTCCTTGCTTATTGCTCTGTTAAATGAGGGGAACCGGAGGTGTGTTACTCTACATGCAGCCTGTCTCCTCCATTAGGAAACGCAGAGCGCTCCACTATTGCTGCAAGATCTTTTGTAATGGGCTAGCTAGATGGCATAGGCTCTGTGTTGTTTTTCAGCAGGGCTGCTGCTTGTTGCAGGCCTTCAAAAAACAGATGAGCTGGATTCTGATGTTGCTTCTGCTGCTTGCCAACCCTTAGGCTGCGTTAGAGAGAGCATCATCTTGCTGCTTATCTGAGTATTTGTTTTCAAAGGTGAAAATGTTGTATTAACAACACTAGGTCATAGAGCTTGCGGTATCGTTGAGGGTGCAAAAGCTTCTTTGAAAAGGCTGTTTTAATATGATAGATTATTGTAGGTGACATGTGGTGTTATTTATTCATGCTTATGAAAATGCATGAATCATTATTCATGCATGCGCTCGTTGTTTATGATTATTAATATTTTTTTTTTTTTTTTTTTTTTTTTTTCTCACACCTCTGTTTCCTGATATAGGTCACAGTGTGAGGAATATTCAAGCGTTCTCTGTCCTCCAGAATGCATTTTTGAAAGCAAAAACTAACTATCTAGCACAAATCATCCTCGATGCCATCACGAATATTTATATGGCGGACAATGCCAACTACTTCATTTTGGAATCGCAGCACACCTTGTCTCAGTTTGCAGAGAAAATTTCTAAACTTCCAGAAGTGCAGAGCAAATACTTTGAGATGCTGGAATTCGTGGTCTTCAGCTTAAATTACATACCCTGTAAAGAACTGATCAGCGTGAGCATCCTTCTGAAATCCAGTACCTCTTACCAGTGTAGCATCATTGCAGTGAAGACGCTGCTGAAGTTCACCCGTCACGACTACATCTTCAAGGATGTCTTCAGGGAGGTGGGGCTTTTGGAGGTGATGGTAAATCTTCTCCACAAATACGCAGCCCTTCTGAAAGATCCCACGCAGGCTCTGAACGACCAAGGTATGGGGGCTTCTTCCCGTTATCTAATATGTGTCTTTTTGGCTGGAAGTGGGGAGGCTTGAAAGGAGGAACAGGGGAACTTGCATGCCTGCCTGAAGGGCTCCGTTCTGCTAGGATTGTCTGTGGGCTCTTATATGTCCTGGGAATTTCTCTTTTCCTTATGCTGTGTAAGAAGCCTGAGGCAATCTTTAATGAAAGATGCAATGGGAATGTGAAGTAGCTTGTATTTTCTTTTAAAAACGATTGTTTTAATGTATTGTTTTAATATTGAAATTATATAACCAAAGAGAAAGTAAAGGAGTGATGCTATAGCGATCCATATTGCTATAGATAAATGTATGTCACTGAAGACACTTAGGTATTTCAGTGGGTTTAACCCCAGGCATGAAAAGTGTCATTAAGTGCATACCTTTAATAGGAGCATGTGTGTATCCACACCTACACCCTACCTGTTTTAATATTCTTTATTCAAAATGCAATATAATTAGTGTGTATCAGTGATATTTATATTTTAATAGTAATCTTTGACCGTTGCACTCAGATTTACCATCTGAGATTTGGTTAATGAGTGGTGGCAGTTGATTAGAGGTAGAAAGCTTCATTGCCAGCAAATACTGAAAAACTTGTTAGTTTTCCAGTGCTTCTTGGACTGATCTGTCATCTAATTAGACTGCTACCTGTAGACACATGCTCTTGTGTTAGGGCTTTTTTTCTAGAAGGAGAGAAAATATTTAGGGAGAGACAACAGAAAATGCTGGTGGGAAATATCACTGTCATCCTAAAAAAGAGTGATTTAAGCCATGTCTTGGGCTTCTGAAATTCTTTTTCAGGGGATTCAAGAAACAGTTCATTTGAGGACCAAAAGCAGCTGGCTTTATTGGTTATGGAGACGTTGACAGTACTACTGCAAGGATCAAACACGAATGCAGGTAGGTGAAGAGGCTGCTGACAACACAGCTGTGAAATTGTGACTGTGAAGCACAGGCCTGAAGGAGAGTAGTCTGGATTAATTGCCTGAAGACAGGAGTCAATATATCAAACACAATGAAGTGAGAACCCCCTATCACCACTTGCCAACAACTCTGTAATTTGTAGTAGGGCTTGTAACACTGCCTCTATTTTGGAAGACTGAGGTGCAAGATTAGGTAAGTAATTTGTTAACATTGGCGTGTCTGTCTAAATCTGATAGCAATCCATGTGATGCTTAGTGGAAGGCAGCTCTCAGTGTTTGAAGGCAAATTCCCAGGCAGGGTGTTACAAACTGGGCTCCGTTGTGTGGCTCGTTTTTTAAAATCAGGCAGATCCATGTGATGTTACACACACTCTTGCTGTCCAACACATCTTAATGAAACGGACAGTATGTGTATCTAACATAAATAAAACCTGTCTCTGCGAACTTAAAATAACAGATGGAGAGTGACTGATACAACCGAAGCAATCGCTGAGGAACCAGAAGGCTTCTGGCCTTGAAGGCCATGAAACATCTTAATTCTGGTGCTTCACCCCCAGCCCCCAACTCTGACTGTTTTTTCTTCCTCCATTTTGTGTTTCGTTTTGGTTTTACGAGAAGAAATTAGAAACCTTGACAAATTCTTAAGAAAGCAACCCTGAAAATTGTCCAGCTCAATTTGGCAGCCTAACGTTAAAACATATTTTCTGGCCTGACTGATTAAAGCTTATATCTCTTTTTTTTTTTTTTTTTTCTTTTTCCCCAGCCTTTTGCTGGGCAAATTATTTCTTGCACTTTGCCCTGTAGGTTCTGTTGTTGTTGCTTAACTTTTGTCCCATGATGTTCTTGCCTCTGTGGGGAAGTTAACTTATTCTTTCTGCAAGTTTCATGAATGCAAACAGATTTGAAAGCATTTGCTAATGAAAAGAAGAATAATTCTTGGGGTGAGGTGATTCCCCTCACCAGAGCTGTTCATGTTTCAGGGTCTCTGGTGCTACCAGTGATGCAATCAAAGAGCAAGAGATAAGGATTAAACAGGAGCACTAAAGCAAAGCCTCCCTACCATTTTCTTCCATCTGCTGTCCCACTTGTCTGTTATTTTCTATTTACGGCAACAGCGTATGATGCTGCAGCAAAGTGACAAGAAAGCAGTTTCCATAATTCTGTTTTAGCTCTTAGGTTCAGATTAGTAGGTCACTGAGGAGGAGGACACTTTGACAAGAATGTGATCAAAAGCAAGGTGGAACGTATGATTTTCAGTGAAGTGTAGTAAGGAGTGTCCATCATTGGGGTGAAAAGGGCTTAGCAGAAGAAAATCCCTGTGTCCATTGGAGTCTCAGTGGAATATGTGCTATCAACACCTCTGTTCTGGATGGTGGCTAAGGGATTTTTAGCTCTGAAGGACTCCACCAAAAGTTACACGTGTGAATAGGGGCTAGAATGATTGAAAAGTTCAGAATTAGCAACCACTGTTGAGGAATCTCGGTGTCACAGCCTTAGGAAAGGTGTGATGCCCTGGAGTCTGGTTCCACGTACCGAGGCTGGATTACCTATGGGAAAGCCATCCTGTCTGACGAAGCTATTGGACTTTCCAGGAAGGGTTTTATACAGAGCTCTTAGCTCCATAGCTTTAACATTTTCTCGCATAGCAGAGTTTTTCCTCATATGCATCATGTATTCTCTGCTGCGAGTTAAGCTTCCATCGCCTTGGCACGCAGCCCATGCCCAGTGGTTTTGGAGAACAGCAGCAGCTCGCTGTTATCTTTAGCGCAGCCAAGTGTATATTGGAGAACTTTTTATCCTCTTCTCTCTTTTGCATGTTTCTTGTGAGGATGCTGTGGGTAATAAGCCCGAAGCTTTGCTGGAGTTGAGAGCTGTTGCTTCTTTCCTTTTTTCCACCAAGCGAGAGATCCTGTCAAAAGAGAGGAAGAACAACATTACTGTCGATTTAGTAGATGAACTGTTCAGTGACCGGTGAAGAAGTGAGGCAGCCATTCTGAAAAGAGGAGGTTTAAACAGAAATTACCATACATTACAGTGAGTTATATAGATCAGTTATTCAGTTCCACATTTATTCCTCTGCTGTGGCAGTAAATTAGCCAAGATTTGGGAAAAAAGTGACAGAAAGGTTCAAGCTGGATGTTTTCATATAAGGAGAGTTGAAGAACACCTAAGGCTGCCTGAGAGGAGACGGTGTGAGGATGTGATAGCAGCAACTCCCGGCCACGGCAGCTGTTGGCCCTGTCTCTGCCCCTTTGTGATGCACTAATGCAGCGTTGATGGTTCTTCTTGCTCTGCTTTCACATTTTTTACTGGTTATTATTTGTTGCCGCTTGTATGACTCGCATTCCTCACGTTCTTGTCCTCTTCTCCCCCTTCTGCCCAGGGATTTTCAGGGAGTTTGGCGGCGCGAGGTGCGTGCACAACATAGTGAAGTACCCGCAGTGCCGCCAGCACGCGCTGATGGTCATCCAGCAGCTGGTGTTGTCGCCCAGCGGGGAGGACGACATGGGCACTTTGCTGGGCCTCATGCACTCGGCTCCACTTGTGGAACTGCAGCTCAAGGCAGACATCCTCAGGGTAAATAAAACAGTGCTTAGGAGCCTTGCTCTGGAAGTATGCTGTAAATGGGATTTGCTTGGGTATGTAGCTGCCACAAGTAGGTGGCTCATAGAGCTCAAAGGAGGAAATTAGATGTTCCTTCCTTTCTTTCCTCCATGAGTTTCAGAATCACAGCTGTGACCAGCAGTGAGTTGGTGGCCCTTAGCATCATAATTTGTAATCATCATTAATGGAGGAGAAATGAGGACCTATGGTTATGATAGGCTACCCTGGTAGGGTGTTAGTCAGTTAAGAATATTGAAGATACACAGAAAAGCGAACATTTAGCACACAAGTGTATTTTCAATGCCTGATTTGAATTTTCCTATGGTAGACTTTCATTTTTGAGTTACAAGTATTTAATTTGTTAACAGAAACATAAATAACAGTGATCATTGAAGATCAGTCTTGCCTGAGGAGAGCTGTAAGTAGAGGAGGAAAAAAGAAGCATGTCAGTAGTTCTGTGCTACTTGTTCATTTAGCTGCTAATCTAGGGCCACCTCTTTTTCTCACAATAGCTAATGTTATTTTTTAGGTGGATATACCACTGTCCTTTTTAGAAAAGAAGCTGAAGCAAGCCATGATAGGTAAAAAGGAATCCTAATGGAAAGAACTCGGACACATCTGGGTTCCCCTCTACTAAAAGGAGCCGTAATATTTCTCTTGTAGATGAGCAGTCTTATGTCATTCAAAAAGAAGAGAAGGAAAGCTAGTAAAAAGTGATTCTTTCTAGATACTTTGTCTATCAGCATTATTAGTAATTTTTAGCTTTCTCCCATAGATTTAAGATACTTTAAATGCTGAGATTTTAAATGCTCGAGATGTCTTGTTTCTACAGTCATTTGCCCAGTTGGAATGTGAATTGTTTGTGAAGTAGGATGGCAGAGCAGTTTGCTCTCCAATCTCTGTATTACCACTTATCACTAAGAGAATTACTTATTAGCGTTATCACTAAGAGAATTACTTGGGGGATCCTTTCTTACAAGTCTACCTTTGCATACCCTCGACTACAAGTCTACCCTGGACTTTGCCCAGGTTTTCTGTCAGGTCATTTATCAACTTTTGCTTTCCTATTTCTTAATTACAGATATTGCTTCTCCACCCGTTGTTCATTTTGTTAACTCTTGGGAATGTGGACTCTTGAAGTCCTTGATATGTTGATCTTTGGAGACTTTAGGCATTACCAAATTCTGACAAATGTGAATAATAATTTTGCCAGCATACCGAACAGAGTTCCTGTTTTTCAAGGTATTAGTAATGCTGCTGAGTTTTTCTTTTTTCCTTATTTCTTTCTCATTTCTTCCTTTTTTTTTTTCTGTCCCTAGGCCCTGCTGGCAGTGCTAAGAGAAAGCCACCGCACCAGAACCGTTTTCAGGAAAGTCGGCGGCTTTGTGTACGTCACATCTTTGCTCGTCGCCATGGAGAGATCCTTGTGCTCGCCCCCCAAGAACGGCTGGGAGAAAGTGAACCAGAATCAAGTGTTCGAGCTGCTTCACACGGTGTTCTGCACGCTGACGGCGGCCATGCGCTACGAGCCGGCCAACTCGCACTTCTTCAAAACAGAGATCCAGTATGAGAAGCTGGCAGATGCCGTTCGCTTGCTTGGCTGCTTCTCCGACTCTCGAAAGATAAGTCCCTTGAATGTCTTCCCTTCGAACACGCAGCTGTTTCAAAGACTGTTGGAGGATGACCTAATATCCCTGGACTCGGTGTCACCCACGCTACGACACTGCAGCAAACTTTTTATTTACCTCTACAAAGTAGCGACGGATTCTTTTGACAGGTATGGGCCTTTTTTCCCCCGCTAATGTTCTCCAGTGTTTTCCTTGAAATGTGTTCATTGCAAGCTTTAGTATTTCCACCTTCATGTATTTCTTTGTTCCTTTACTTCACCCACAGAACTAAGGTGTCCACATGTGACCAAATACTGTCCTAGGGTAGAGGTGCTCTCAGGGATATGCAATATTCCCTCTGCTCAGTGTTTTCAGCATAATATCAATTAAGACAGAGATGGCCATTTATGATTATATTTGATACGTTTAGGCAACAGGTTGCTTGAGGGTCGGCCACTCTACTTGCCTTATCCTACAGAACTAGAGGGTTTTGTGCATCTTCTTCAGTCAACTGAAAAAAAATTCAGCATCAGCTCATAATTTGTGTTTTTCTTTAATATGGAATTTTAAGACAAATCATTAGATAATGTCCAAGTAAACTGATTTTTTTGTTTGTTATGTTTTTAAGTGGATAGGCCTCTTTAAATTCCCATTTAGCTTGTAAAATGCAAGGAGTCCTTTTTTTGTTAGAAATTACAGCTAAGCATTTTGGAGTTTGGGCTCACGTTTGAAGGTAGCTCACACTCACAGGGAATTGATTTGCCCCGTCTCATTTACAAATATCATTGGCATTCAATTTGAGGAAAGGAAAAAGGTATTAAGAATATGTTGCACATCTTATAAGATCAAAACCATAACAGTATCTAGCAGTAGAGTATGAAGAAGCAAGAATGGGGGTAAGTAAATGTCCTAGAGCTGCTGCATGAGCAACCTCATTGATTGCCCTTCTTTGCTGTCATCTTTAGCGACCATGTTCTCCTCTCTTTCCTAAGTCATGTTTTTTTGTGGACTTAACATTGATTTTATTTCTAACCTATGTTGGTTGAGCTGATTTACTCAGGCTTTCATTTCTCGCCGTGATTTCTGCCATTTAGCAGCAAAACAGTGATTCTGTTGGGCTCTGGGCTCGTTAACACCAGCCCTCCGCCGAGTGCGGAGCCCGCTTTGCATTGCTCAGCAGGGCTCCTCGTCGCCTGCCTTGCTTCTGAAACAGGGATCCTCTTAAAAAAGAGATTTGCTGGTGGTGGTTGGTGTAAAACTAACAAGCTTCTCGCCTCTGGTTTCTTCTCTAACCTCTCTGTCCCACCCCTGTCTGTTTTGTCTGTAGTCGTGCAGAGCAGATTCCTCCTTGCCTGACAAATGAGACTTCTCTCCCCTCTCCTTGGGGAACGCCAGCTTTGTCCAGGAAAAGGTACCGACCCTTTTAAGAGAAGCTCGTCTTGCTTCTGCTTTCTCTCTCTGTTGTGTCTCTTCATTCTTGTTTTTTTTCCTCTCAAGTTGGTGTTTTGTTTTTCTTTTCAAGGTGTGCATGTTGCCTTGTGTCTTTATTGCATAAAATAAATGCAAAGGGGTATTTTCTTTTAGTCTGAAGGTTAATGGCTTGTAAGGTGCTCAGTTGTTAATACTTGCACAGAATACAAAAATAAGGACGAACCTGTCTGTACTTGACTAGCAAATAGCATGGGGACACTCTAAATTAAAAGGTTTGGCAAGTAAGCAGTTGAGACAACTGAGAAATCACAGCACACGTGCAAACACACATATTTGTCTTGTCTTTTGTACCTCAGGATCTGGTGGCTTCCTTGAGTGTTGTTCCAGTCACAAGTCTCAGGCCTGAAAAGCAAAGTATTTTGCAAAGGGGAAGCCACTAAAGCTGTATTTGGAAATAGCCAGGAAAGGAAACACATGGACCAAGGAAACCTTTCCGTGCTGCAGAGCAGGGTTGCACGGGTCGTGCGTGGCCGTTCTGGCTTAGGAGAGGCCACTTTGGTCACAGTCCAGCTCCTCTCAGGCTGTCACTTCTTTCCTAGCACTGAGGCACTGGGGAACAGACCTCAGGTACCCTTCAAAGAGAGAAAACCCCAAAGAGAGAAGGTTCCAAGCCCCTCTTCTCTCGCTTCCACTGAGCAAACTGGGAAGAAAGGGGCCCTTGCTGTGAAGGATTTCTCCAGGTTTGGCAGAAATAACAACAGCCAACGTTATGCCTAGCCCTGCTCAGGCTCCCTGCACTCCCCAAATGCAGAGATTTGCAAGACTTTACTGGCAGCAGAACACATTTAATGCATTAATCAGCCAAGCACAGGCTGATACAGGGCCATCGTGAATGACAGAGCACCAGCCTATTAATTTAGTGCATGTATACATAAATATATGTGGATACATATGTGTGTGTAAATGCATTAGGCTTCCTCTTTCGGACTGTTCTAATAGCGAAATGCAGCTTTTCTTTTAAAGAATGGGTAGTAGCAGGCTATGTACTTATGTACTTTAAAAAAAAATCGTTAAGACAGAAAGGGTGCTTTCCAAATTTAGTTTTTTGGGTTTTTTTCCCCTGTTTTTTAGCCTCATAAAGATGACTCTTTGGAGAGCAGCGTTCCCTCCTCTCTCTCTCTCCTGCCTCCTCCTCTTTCCTGGCCCTGAGTCTCCCCAGTTGCCTCCTGTGACTCAGATGAGGGATCCCCAGGGGGAAGCCCCATGGCATTTGCCTAAAGCCACAAGGCAACACGTGTGCCCACATGTTGCTTTTATAAACCAAAAGGGCCAGGTTCTGGTTTTCATACGTGTGGTTCCGAACAGCTCTGCATGAGTAGAGACCCTGAGATTTTTCTCACTCTCTACCTCTCTCTGAACTTGTATTTTCCCAAGGAATATTGCACAGTAAATGTGTAAATAGGAGGAGTAAGAAAGACTTCTGCAGCACAGGTGGGGTTCGAGCATGCAGGTTTTTTCCTGGTGTTATACAGGATGCAATGTTCTCTCACCTCCCCGTGTCATTTAAGAACTGGAGCTCTGCCCCTGCTTTGGCTGCTGTTAATTCTAGAAGAAAATCTGCCTTGACAGAGCATCCTCATCTCTTTATTTTCCTCCAGAGGAGGCTTTGGGCCTAATAGGCTAAAAGGGAGACTAGAACATAACTGTCACTTTGGGTAAAAAAATAAAAGCTAAAAGCATTTTAAAGCTTGCATGGTGATCACTCTTGGAGAATGATACTTATAGGGGCTTATTTATTTCTCCCAGATAAAACCAGTGTCGTTTTTCACCTCCCCCTTTGGGCTTGATTATGCAATTTGGATTTGAAAGGTTTTCTGTTTTGTTTTGCTTTAAATTAGAATGATACATGGGTTACCCCTGACACGTGGCCTTTTTCCATTGCTTGCTACTTCCTTTCCTCTCCCCTAGAGAATATAAAAAATAGAACAGAAAAATATGTAAGCGTGTAAGTGAAATTTATGCAAGTTCTGCACTGCAGTACAAACCTATAGCATGTGATGGATGTTTCAGCAGGACTTTATAAGATCCAGATTCTTTTCCCAGACTAGCAAATATTTTTGAACCGCTTGTTTTTGTGGCTTTGGCACAAGGACTCCTTATGTGAAGAAATAAATAGGGAAGTTGGGATATCTTGAAGGGATGTGAGAATCATCGAAACAGCGATGCTTGCTCCTGGGACATTGCTTTTCTGTAATGATTTTTTGTAGGAAAATAGTAGGAAATTTTCTGTAGGAAAATTTCATAGCTTTTCTGTAGGGAAAAAAACCCAAATGGCTTCAACTTGAGTGTATTCCCTGGCAGCTCTGTGTGTGGTGCTGCAGCGCAGGCCGTGCAAGGCCGGGATCAGGCGCTCGCTGCTGAATCACAGGAGAAATGGGTCTCATCAGGCTCCCTCTGCATAATTGTGTTGCAATGGCAAGGTTTACTTGAGGAAGTGAATTTGATACCCCGGATTAGGACACGTAGATGTATAATTTGCACTCAAAAGTTGGTGCAAGTCTGTTCTTTAACGGTTTCTTCCAGCGTAGCATTTCATTAGATTGAAGAACTTGCTTAAATAAAAAAGAATACTTAGAATCCTCTGCCTTAATACTTCATTCTTAAATCCTACACTTAAAACTTGCCTTGAGACTTTGAAGCTGTAAAGAGGTAGCAGTTTTCTTAGAATATAGAGGAAAAAAATATTTGCTAGAGTGCTATTGCTGGGATGCATCCAAAAAAGATGCCCCTATTTCAGTGTATGTGTTAAGATAGAAGAAGGGATTGGGATAACTTCTGCTGCAGTCCTGCCAGTTGTTCTGCTCTTCTTAATTTCATTTAATTTTTAAAACAAAGCTGAGCTTTCCTCAACTCATGAGGTATTTCAAGCATGAAGTCTGCTAGAAAAGTTTGGAAGATTGATGTTGTAGAGAGCGTCCTGTTTTTCTTTCCTGATCAGATCACTTAATGTTAAAGCACAGAGGCTCTTTGACACTTAGTGCTCTTGAAGGGAGGTCTTGGTGACTGAGAGTGGGAGAGGAAGAGTCTTGTTGGCCTGATCTGAAGAAACCTCTTTTTAAAAGGATTCTTTTGTTTTTTGTAATATAGCATCAATATTTGACCTTCAGGAAAATTGTTTCCTGTAATTCCTGTTTTTGTTCTTAAAGCCAGGCACATACGGGAAATTAAATATTCTTTTTTGTGGTGAGCATGAACTTTTGAGGTCTCTGAGGTATATTTGCTCCTAAACTACTGTAGGAAAGCTTACATTTGTGCTTACATTCAGCTTAACAAGTTGAATGTGTAGCTGAAAGACTTTTCTCATCCAGCTGATGCTGCTGGGAGCGTTGCTAAAACGCGAGGCACTCTGAGGGCTGTTGGTGCAAGCGGCAGCTTCGATGCCAACGCATCAGAGCCTCTTTCCCTAGCTTGGACTGAGGCAACTTAATGTACATTTAAATTGCTGGCAGAGGCAGTGAAAGGCTGAGAGCACGTGGGCTGCCGGCATGAGCCCACACTGAGACAAACGCTGTATTCCCAAACATTGCCTGTGGATTTGGGATAGGTGATGAAGGGCAAATGGAGAGAAACATATTTGAAGCGGAGTATGTCCCACATAACAGGAATGGTGGTAGGCTGCACTTCTATCATCTGTATGTTGCTACATTATTTAAAAGGAAAAAGTGGAAGGGGGTAAAGGAGAATTTTAAGCTTTTTACACTGAGGATGTTTTCGCACTAAGCGTGTAAGGATCAGTGCAGGTTCTTTCAGCTTGTCTTAGAGCAAAGATACCCAAGAACAGATTTGAGAAGAGGAAAGCATGTCGTGTGTTTCAGGAGAGGAGAGGGGAATAATGTTGGTCCAACTTGCAGCAGCTGTTTGAAAAGTGCAAAGCTGACACTGGATGAGCTTTATAACTTGTTGATTTTTTTTTGTTTGTTTGTCTGTTTTGTTATCCTTTCTTTCTTGCAGGCATGCATATCACTCTGTCTCAACACCTCCTGTTTACCCTCAGAAAAACATTGCTGACACGAAACTCCAGACAGGAGCTGCATCCCTGCACAGCTCTGAGGCGGTTGTTATCCACCCTGGTGCTATGCTTGCAATGCTCGATCTTCTTGCCTCCGTTGGATCAACCACCCAGCCAGAAGTAGGCAAAAAATCTTAAACTTGGAAAGTAATGGGGGAAAAGAACGGCTAGGAAGACACCCTTCACTTGCATTTTATAATGACCAGCTGATATGTTTCGCAGAACAGAGTAATCAAGTTGAACAACTGGTTGTATAGAGAAGCACCCGATATAAACCACTGTATTTCACAGGCTTTGGGGTCCTTGTTATTTTTTGACTTGCTGGCAGTAATGTGTAAACTCAAAGAAATGCCTGCAGTGGCTGTCAGAAGTGTTTGCCAAGCATTGTGCTGAATTCTGGTGCTTGCTCACGTATCAGATCTTGCACACAGTACAAGGAGGACATTGGATTGCTTAGCACAGCTCGTTGTTGCTCCTTGTCACACACACACACACACACACACACACACACACACACACACACACTCTGTTGGAAATGACTGCAATATGGCCAACTACCCTACCTGCTGCGTTCCGTTCCGGGAGCAAAACCACTGCACTGGCTTGGTTTTTTATAAAGGATTGGACGTTTCCTTCACTGCTCTCCTGCCCACGATAAAGCACAGCACATTATGTGTATTTAATGCTAATGGCAACTCATTTCACACCATTTTGCTTAAGGGTGATCTTTCTGTCTTGCCCACGCGTGAGTGACCGCTTGCCCTTTTCCCCCCGCCGCCGTGTTTTCCAGCACGCGCTGGATCTCCAGCTGGCGGTGGCCAACGTCCTGCAGAGCCTGGTGCACGCGGAGCGAAACCAGCAGGTGATGTGCGAGGCCGGGCTGCACGCGCGGCTCCTGCAGCGCTGCAGCGCCGCGCTCGCCGACGAGGACCACTCGCTGCACCCGCCGCTGCAGCGCATGTTCGAGCGGCTGGCGTCGCAGGCCCTGCAGCCCATGGTGCTCAGGTGAGGAACCCTGTGCCCGAACCCCGGCGCGCTCCCAACCCTCCTGCCCGCACTAACGCTTTGTCAATAGCTTGTTAGAGAGCATCAGGGACCTTGGGTGAGAGCACCTGCCCAGAATCCCGTCTTATTTCTCCCAGAATAGGCTGTCTTGCTTTTGCTCCTTGGCCTGTAGCCTTGGAGGTGTTGGGAAGTTGAGGAGAAGCGGGGTGAGCGGCGGTTGTTTGGTTCCACAGAGGTTTTCCTCAAGCTGGATGCTCCCTTCCTTCCTGCAAGTCTTGCAAGGCTGGCAGAAGGGCAACTCCTGGCTACGTTGTCAGGAAGAGCAGAAGTGACAGCTTTAAACGTTGTCATGGAACACAATGGATTCCTAGATGTTTCTATGCAACAGTAAATACCTCCGATTGGGAAAAGTTCAGGCCAGCTGTTTTATCTAGTACTATAATTGTGTGCAGGAGATGGGAGGATGTTGGAAAGAACGTCTAAAAATTCAAACCTTTGGGGAGGAATTTGGGGTTGCCTGCCTTCCTCTTACACTTTGATAGTACCGTCTGGCCCGGTTAAAAGCAAGTTTTCTTGTAAAATAACTTTTCTGTGAATAGTTTAAAATCTTTTGCGGATTTTTGACAGGCTGATTTGCAGCCTTAATGCTAGAGAGGACAGTTTGTCAGTTCCCTTCAGTACCAGAAATAATTCTGCAACCAGCAGATAGTCTCGACACTTCCTTTAGTGTAGACATTGGTGGGGCAGGGATCTCCAGATACAGATATTGGCAGTCATGAAACCATTCTCTATTGAAGCTGGGCACCCTGATAAAACAGTGTCAGGGTCACTTGCTCCCTTCAGCCTCTGTCCTGCCTTTCCAGGTGAGTTTAACTTGACATGCATGCATGGGCAAGCTTCTCTGGATATTTTCCTACAGAAAGAAACAATCTCACTGCAAAGCCTGATATCCAGCCTAGCTCCCAATGGAACTTGGGTGTTTGATAGTTAAAAAGCCAAATTTCTATCGTGTGTCTTTAAAACTGAAATGGTTCTAAATGAATGAACTTCTTTAAAAGAGAGCTTTTTAAATTATAGTGTTAGTTTTGATGTCATTCTAGGGAATACAAATAGGCCATTTGATGTGTGGTGTGTTTTTTCTATTCTCCTACTTAGGGAATTTTTACGCCTGGGAAATCCCTTGAATTGCGGAGCTTGGGATAAGAAGCTATTGAAGCAATATCGGGTGCACAAGCCCAGCTCGCTGAGCTTTGAACCAGAAATGCGAAGTAAGTGCTTAAGTGCTAAAATCCCATTTAAAAGTTTCACTGCCCACAATAGCGTATTTCATAAAAATGTGTAGATAAGCTCCCCGAAAGACCTAAATTCCACCCCCAACTTTGTGTTTGTGTGAAATAATCAGAGCAGCTTGGCTTAGAAAGAAGTCTAAATGCAGAGGGCACATAATGCTTCTATTTAAGAGTACTCAACCAGTGAGATAGCTGGAATTTCTGATTTTCAGAAGAATAGCAATTAAACACAGTAATTAAATAGACTAATAGCTTTTGAGTCTTTAATAGAATATACAGCTAGGTTTTTAGAAAGAATATTACTTTTAGATATTCCACATGCACATCCGATGGCACTGGATCTCTTTAGGTTTGATTCATAGGCTCTTTCATAGATTTGATAAAGTGGCCAATAAAATAACCCAGATTCCTACAATTTACCATAATTCTGTGTCTTGTCACTAGGCTAAGAATCCATGCAGTTGTTAACATCCCTACTGATGAAATAAAAATAAGAACTTTATTGATAGGAGGAAACCTTTAAAAATGGGGAAAATATCTCAATGTAATCATTCTCTTACCCAAAAAGGGATAAAATTTGAAGTTAGTAGTTCCACTTTTAATTATGAAGTTCAGGAATTTGCTCTTCACTCATTAATTTATCATGATAACTATTGACAGTATTTTCCTCCTTACTTTCAATATGTTCTTGATATACTTTAAATCTTTAATACAATGTGAGAGGCCTGGATTTAACTGTAATCACACAGTAACCTGAAAATTTTGAAGAAAAAGGACAGGGTTACACATTGTTAATAAAAAAAAAAAAAAAAAAAAAATCAGCTCTGCTATATATAAACTTTACTTTTAATTGTGTAATTAACACTGCTAGAAGGCATTCACAGTTTGCTTTGGCAGAATATTCACTATTTAAATTAGAGATATATGTACAGTGTGAAAATTTCTGTTGCCTCTTTGTGTGGTATCCTCTTGTGCAAGTTCATCCATGGATGTGCATGTCATCCACATATACATTCCTCATACTGGAATTACTCATCAGCTAGGATTACCACCCTAGAAGAGGTGACTGTTCTCCAGGTCTTTAAGGAATCAGTCTGATAAATTGGACTCAACATCTGTCAGAGGATTCTTCTTGAGTTTAATATAAATACGTTCCTCCAGTCAGCGTTTTACAGACTCACTTTCTCTTTCTGTTATTATCCCTTAATTGTAGAGCTTGAACAGCTGTTAATGTAGTGTAGGAAAGTAAATTATAATAAATTATAATGCAGCTACTAAATTTCCATATCTACAAATGATATTTGAAGATATAAACTCCTTGTCATCTGTCTAGTTGTAACATACTGTTAAAAATATCTTAATTGAAACATTCGAAGTATTGGAAAGTTTTTTAGAAAGTATCTTGGATGATGTTAAGTTACAACCATCAAATCCCTTCACTCTAGTCCCAGTCTATACAGCTCTCATACTTGATCTTATATCTCTGATGTAGAAAGGATTGAATATGTTGTGTCACCAGGTTCAATTTGCAATTTAGCATAGGGAATTTACTAAGCTGAGCTTACTGAGGCTTTGGGCTTGCTCTGCGGGTTTTAGTTCAGACTTAGTGCCTCTGAAAAACAAGAATCAGAGTTTTTTCTTGTCTAATAGGAAAAATTAGCACATTGTTGTGCATTCCTGCACAACAGGAGTGCACCCAAACAAGAGTTATGCATAAAGGGGCCTTTTCCATGTGTGAGGTGATGTTTTTTTGACTGAGTTTTTGGCTTTACCATGGCCTTTCGGCAAAATCTTGCCCAAGACATTAATTTCCCCTGGCAAGCTGAATATCTTCAAAATGACAGCAATGCTTCCCACCTCATCATCTCACTGAGAGGCTGAACTTATTGATACCTGTTTAACTCTCCCCTGTAGCCCTTAAAAATCCAAGTACATGGCCTGCAAGGCCCTCCCTGCTTTAATGCTGCTGGTTTCTCTCGGTTCCTACCGTAGACAGCATGGTGACCTCCATGGAGGGCCTCGGTTCTGACAACGTGTTCAGCTTGCACGAAGACAACCACTACCGGATAAGCAAGAGCCTGCTGAAGCCGGCAGAAGGGAGCACCGTGCCCCTGACGAGAGTGAAGTGCCTGGTCTCCATGACTACCCCCCATGATATCAGGCTTCATGGATCATCGGTCACTCCTGCGTTCATCGAATTTGACACCTCTCTCGAAGGGTTCGGGTAAGGTCCCGCAGCGCTCTGCGAGAGCGCAGTGCACCGAGCGACGCTTTACGCCTCGCTTCTTTCACATAAGCGCTTGCAAGGAGAAGCTTTCGATCTGAAAATAAATGATTTGGTTTAAAGATGGAATGCTTGATGCCACGTGAATTTTCGTTCGTTGTAATTAGGGACATGAAACCGCCAGTGGCTTGTTAAGTGTGAAGATCTAAGGGCTTATGTGAGCAAATGTATTGCCCTCTCAGATCTGGTTGTCATGCACATGTTTAAGGCTGTTTTGAAATTGGGAGGACACTAATGTAGTCTTGCAGAAAAGTAACGGCTGCTGGGGTTCATGTTCTGCATTTGAATAGCACAAATGCACTGAAATTCACTTAAAACGTTTGGAGGAGGTGGGCAAAGTAGAAATAAGGTTAAAGACAAACTCAAAAGAGGACTTCGGTGGAGTTCATTCCATCCTCTGTAGCGTGGTCACTGAAATCATCTGTGCCTTTTATATCACCTGATACCTGGCACTCCTTATATCCATTTTTGGGAGGTCAAAAACACCAGTGGCTCTCGTAAGGACTTAGGACATCACTGTGAGAGTACACATACTTACCATAAAACCATTGTATCAAATCTTTTGAGCATTTAACTCATCCAGGCTTCAGGATACTTGAGAACATCTCAAAGGCTTTAACCAATGATGGCGGCCCAAAAGGGAGCATTTTTATGCTACGGAGCCCAAGAGATCTGCTGCCAAAGCTCTTTGCACTGAAGGCAACTTAACCCCACCAGGGAAACTCCTGAGATTACATTTCCACTTTGCATCAACACATACAGTCAAGGAGAATGGTGGCTTGCAAACAGGATATTCTTCAAGGTTGTAGCTTGTTTGCATCAGACTCTGACTCTGTCAACTTTCATGAACTGTGACGTGTTCCTGGTGCCTTCTTTCACAGCTGTCTGTTCTTGCCAAGTCTGGCTCCCCACAACGCACCTACAAATAATGCAGTCACAACAGGGCTTGTGGATGGCGCAGTTGTCAGCGGAATCGGGACCGGTAAGTGCTCAAGTGTGGCTCTTACCAGCACCATGATGATTTCTGTTATATTTCTTTGTTAATGCAGAAGTGATAGGATGGCACTGGATGCTCTGAACCCAGAGCTTTTTGCATCTTTGAGCACCCTGGGCTATCAGATGGATTTAGTTGTGTGGGGAGAGAGACCTGCTTCAGCAAAGGCTGGGAGACTCTCTCGTTGCTCACTGTTGTTATGAAATACTTCAGTGGTCCCCATGGGGATGCAAATTGAGTTACACCCATGGAGAAAAAACAGCTTGTCAGGATGTTAACCATTTCCATATCCATTTCTTGGGTTTTGTTCGAAGAATTGAAACCGAGGTGTTCTGAAAAAGTCCATCTTGAGGGCTATATTCTGGTTTTAATATAGGAGGGAATGGTGTGCAATTTTTGCTTTACTGGGTTTGGGAAGAGACCACTGTGAGCTAGCTCTATGTGACTGTATTTTAAATCCAAACTTCACTGAGAGACGCAGGACTGAAAGCTCAAGCCCAAGCTGGTTGGAACACCAGCAACGCACGGGTCTGCCCAGCGACAGCTCCGCGAGCTAAAAGGGGCTTGAATTTTTGTTCTTAGGTGAAAGATTTTTCCCGCCACCGTCTGGCCTGAGCTACTCCACTTGGTTCTGCATCGAGCACTTCAGTGCAGCTCCCAACAGCCACCCGGTGCGGCTGCTCACGGTCGTGCGCCGCGCCAACTCCTCGGAGCAGCATTACGTCTGCCTGGCCATCGTCCTCTCGGCCAAAGACCGCTCCCTGGTTGTGTCCACTAAGGAGGAATTGCTGCAAAACTACGGTAAGGGACGTGCAGTGTCATCAGTTGCTGCTGGCAGCGTTACGGGGCCGTGACAGCAAGTTTAAAACAAACTTGGACGGCCTATTGATGGTGCCTTCTGAGGTGAAATGTGAGGAGGGCTTTTAGAGGAATTTTTCAAATCTTGCATTGAGGACTGAAGTGGGTTTAAGCCTTCAAAAGAAGGGATTGGAGCACCTGGTGCTAGGGAGAGACCTGAAAGCCACGTGAGAATATAGAGTACGGGTGCAGTATTGGGTGAGTGGGGACTGATTGTGAGCAGCATCTGATTTGCAACCCTCGGGGCTGCTATTTCAGACATCACTGATATTTCTACAGAAAAGCCTAGAGTGGCTACCTGAGGTAAAGTTACTGAACGCTAGAACAAATAATTTGGCCCAACAGATGGGGCAAATATTTTTCATCAGTAGGCTAGCCCTTTAGTAGCAGCACTTCAGAAACTGATTTTTCCTTAAAATTGCAAGAAGAAAAGAAGAAAAGCCAGTGTGCCAAGGTTGGAATTCTAGCTAGCCTGTACTTGATGTGTTTCTCTCTAGCCAATTCATCTATTTGCAGCTTTTATTAAGGAAAAAAACCTAAGGCTTTTGACCCAATTCCTAATCCACTTAATGCTACTATGTAATTTAGCGTGATGATTCTTACACAGCGTTACTTGTGTTTTGTATTTTTGTGTGTGTCACCTAATTGCTTAAGGAAGATAATTGCAAGCTACACATGAAAACAGCGTTTAGCAACTGTTTGATAAATGTGGCCTACAGAATTACAAATCTTTGGAGAATTTGCAGGCTAGGGCAAAGCTAATCTGCAGAATATCCTCATTTCACTGTATTTTTTCCTTCTTTGAGCTTTATTGACTTAAACTTAACGTGGTGGCTTCCTTTCTCAGTTCATAGCTATAAAAATAGTATTACATTGAATTTCTTACCCACTCCTACTGTGCAATTATGCCAATGTGTATGTGGTAATTAGCCCTGCTCTTATTAAATTTATAATAATGGTAATTTCCTTTTTTTTTTTTAAAAAAAAAGTGACATTAATCAAGAGGGATTTTCAGATCTTTTGTACTGACTGTGTTTCCAAATATTAGTGCGTCAGCACTGAACCTGGCAATTGATGTGCAAATAGAGCTGGGCCAGGTGTTCAGGTATCGAGTGGTTTTTTGGGTTTTTTTTGTTTTGTCATCTGATTTAATGCGGGTACAAAAAAATTTTGGTCTCTACAGTAGAATTTCCTACTGTTGGCTGCATACTTCTACAGTATGAGAAAGATGAAAAGTAGCTTTGTAGGTATAGAGGGACATATGTTATCTCTTGCTGACTACTTTTTTGTATTTCTTTTAAAAACAGCCAGCAATATGCTTTGACTACATGGTGACACTTGGAAATGAGGAAAAAGCTTCACTAGGAAGCTACTTAATGAAGTTTTAAAAGTTCAGTTGAAATTTCAGTAAGAAGGTAGAAGTGAAATATAATTGTCAAAATTTTGAAAGTGTGCTGGGAATTTTCTGGGAGAATAATTAAGATAAAACAAGAGCAGGCCCATGGTTGATATTAATAAAAGTGCACTAGTTTGTTCATATGCAAGTAGGTCATCTGTGATAATACACTTAGAATACACTTCAAAAAAAAAAAAAACCCTCTGATTTCATTCTTTCAGTTTTTGCATTTGAAGAATTCAAGGAAAAAAATTCAAAGTGTATCTCATTTCTATTCTATTCTTCTATTTTTGGATTGGTCACATTATTGTACATGCCTAGGAAAATTTTGGCTTTCATGTGTCTCTTTAGAGAGTTGTCAAGTCTAATGAAATAAGATCCCTAAAACAGACTAATAACATCTTTACCTGTTCCCACTAAGTGTTCCTTTCCTTTCAGTTGATGACTTCAGCGAAGAATCATCATTTTACGAAATTCTTCCGTGCTGTGCCCGGTTTCGCTGCGGTGACCTTATAGTGGAAGGCCAGTGGCATCACCTAGTTCTGGTGATGAGTAAAGGCATGCTGAAGAACAGCACAGCTGCACTCTACCTTGATGGGCAGCTCGTTAACACTGTCAAGGTAAAAGAAACATTTAAATCCTCTTTTTCACTGCGGGAGCCGGTTGCTTTCGGCGCGCACACGCTCACACGTATTTATATGAATATAGCTTTTTGAATATGTTTAAAAACACATCGATAAAACAAATATATGCAGAAAAAATACTTATAATAGAGGAATGTGTAGGAGATGCATAAAATAAAATGTGTAGAGCTTCATGACGTTTTCTTGCTTCCAGCTTCACTACATCCACAGCAGCCCCAGTGGCTCTGGGTCTGCCAACCCCCCCGTGGTGAGCACGGTTTATTCCTTCATCGGCACGCCGCCGGCCCAGCGCCAGCTCTCTGCCTTGGTCTGGCGCTTGGGACCTACACATTTCTTGGAGGAGGTTTTACCCGCTGCAAGCGTTAGCACCATTTATGACCTGGGACCAAATTACGTCGGAAGCTTTCAAGCAGTGAACTTGCCATGTGAGTACAAGTCAGGTGGCAGCAAGCCACGTGGCACAGGTCTAGTTGGGTCTGGGATATTTAGTTGTGGAAGAGCTGAGAAATGTGATGATGCCATTGAGGAGAGGAAACAAACGTATGTGTAGGGAGTGTGCAGAAACTTGCCTTACATGTTAGATGCTTTTCCTAGAGCTGAGACAGAAGAAGGCAGAAACGTAGATGTTGAAGGCTGTGAAAGATCAAAGTATCGTGAAAAGTAAGTTAGTTCTCCTTGAACGTCTCGAGTCAGAGCTTTAAGCAATTGAGGTTTTCTTTCAGGTACAGATCTCTCACGTGTGTTCTTGTCTCACAGCTAGGCAAACAAGCTGGTTAGTGGTACTTTCTGGCATTGCACGGAAATTTATTACAAAATTAGCCAAAGCAAATTTCATGAATGGATTTGTTAATTCATTTCCAAGAAGCGAAAATCTTCCTGCCTTTGTGCTAAGGCCATGCTCACCAGGAAGCCCATGATAACTTAAATTAAGAGTTCTTCTTTTCTTAAAATGTTGAGGTTTCCCAGTGTGGCAGCATAAACATATACAAGGAGCCTTTTTTTTCCCCTCCTTTCGTTATATCTCAGGAATAGTCTACTACAGAGTAAAAGGATGTGTTTTTATTTGTAGCTACGCTTCTGTTCACATAACATGCACCAAACCAAACCTTAAGGAGTTTGACAGAGAGTATCATGTTATGTTTCTAGTCTTTGCTTTTTATCTCAGCCTCTCTACCCAAAAGGTTTTCGATATACTCCAACATAATGATAATATAGGGGATTCTGAAGATAAGAGCAATTTTTAAGATGGTTTTAGTAGTTTATGCTAAACAAGCCTTTATATAATGCCTAACATATATGTTAACACGGATCAAGACACAAGTGGACAAATTATTTTTCCATTTATAAGCTGATCTGTTTGCCCTGAAAAGGAAAGGGAACAACATGTAGACTAGACACAAATTGAAATGTTTTTCTTGTAAAAATTCAGATGAGGAAGAATCTCATCTACATGGCCAAGCCACAGGCTACCAGTTGCCACTATGGGTGAATATAATAGACCTTTTAAGGGATTGTTTGCCATATACTAGTTAAAAATACAAAGGCAGCATATTTGTTGTGTAAGCTGTGTGCCCTCAAGTTGTGCATGGATAAAGAGAGCAAACACACAAAGACAATATTAAAGCTCAGCTATCTGTAAAAACTATCTTCCACCACTGCTCTGCAGTATAATTTACCTAATATGTTAAAAGTGAGCACAAAACCAGTACTTTTGAAAGGAGCTTTTTTTCATGTCTTTAAGGCAAGGATTCGAAGTCGGAAGGAATCAACCCCTCTCCAATATCTCTGGTGCCGGAAGAGAAGGTCTCTTTTGGTCTCTACGCGCTCTCTGTTTCTTCATTCACAGTGGCAAAAATAAGAAAAGTTTACAACAAGCTGGATAGTAAGGCCATTGCAAAACAGGTATGTTGCAAAATGAGTTTGTTGGTGTGCAATACTTGTTCCTATGGAGTCAGTTGTTTCAAGTATTTCTTCCGTTCCTTCTTGCCAGTTTCAAGGGATTTTGCTCAAAGGAATGATATGTCATAATAAGAATAAAGGGCTTGTCAAAAGTATTGCCGACAATTGTTTTCCTGTTTTTAAGTGTTTATTTGAGGGAGATTGTTCGGCTTATTTGATGGAAATTTTATTTCTATTTTTAAAATTAGCGAGAGCTAGTATATTGCATCAGACTTCATTTTTTAGAAGTATTTTGACTATTTAATACAGATAGTTCTTGTTTAGAGAGTAAGTAAAGATCATACTGATGAGCAAAATCATTTATACTGTTGCAGGTGAGCAAAGCCGATCATTTAGTCGTCTTCTCAGTTTGAAAACCCGAATACTATTTTTTTTAAGATAGTTGGATTTAATGAGTTTTAAATTTTGGAGACTTAAGATTCCTCTTCTCTAGAGGACCTCCTAATGACTCCTGATATAATTCTGGTGTCATTTTTCTTCTCTTCCTTGTCCTTTTATCAGAGGAGAAAAATATGCAGGCTGTTATGTTCAGGCTTATAAAAAGATATTCTTCCTATCAGCTTCCTTTCCCCTTGTTTTCCTTGTTTTGTTCAGCTGGCAGTTTCTTCTCATGAAAATGCCACACCTGTGAAATTGCTCCATAACTCAGCAGGACACCTGAATGGACCAGCTCGCACTATTGGTGCAGCTTTGATAGGATACCTGGGTGAGTATTTGGTAATCAGTATTGCTAAGCATTGCTACTCAGCCATATGTAAGAACTGAGAGCTCAAAGATAAATTTAACTGTGTGTCACACACAAAATAATCATGTAGCTAAAGTATTTCATGTACATAAAGTATTTTCTGTTTATCGACATACAATTTCTGTCCTTTTATTGACACCTGAGAGTTGTTTTGGTTAAATGAGGACCATTATACAAATGTACTTACCTGACTTGGAATTAAATCATGAACTATTTTGCAATGTAATATCTCCTCCTGTATTCAGGAGAGAACCTTCTCCTGAAGTTATCATAATTCATCTAGTGATATTCTCTTAATAAATAAAGAAGTACTGGAATATGGGTTACCTTAGTTTTAATCTTAATGATTTTTTTTTTCAAGAAAGAGAATTGGTTTTAATTATTTTAACTACCTATGCCCAGGAGTAAGAACATTTGTCCCCAAGCCTGTTGCCACTACACTGCAGTACATAGGTGGAGCTGCTGCTATTTTGGGGCTTGTAGCCATGGCATCAGATGTAGAAGGACTGTATGCAGCTGTGAAGGCCTTGGTCTGTGTGGTAAAGAGCAATCCACTGGCCAGCAAAGAAATGGAAAGAATCAGAGGTTATCAGGTATGTCAAAAATATCTTAAACCCTTCCTACTAGGTGGAATTTCACCGTCTAGCCTTGTAATTCCCATGAGAATTATTTTTTGGTGTCGTGGCAACCCAAATGCCTGTCCTAAGTTTAATGTGCTCTTGGCTGAATAGAATAAACACAGTGTTTAGGATGGCCTTTAGAAGAGAGAATGGAAAGTTTTTCTGTTTGGTTGTGCTCGTTTAGCAGCCCTGTCACTTTGTTAACAACAAGAAAGAGCACTGAAACAACCCGCAGATGGATTCTTTTCCCATTAATGTTGCTCCTGCAAGCCCAGGAGTTCCTGTCTCACTCCTCTGCCAGAAATAGAGGAGAACATGGACACATGAAGGAAAGCAAACAAGTGGACTACTAGAACTATTATTTTTAGGAGTCTGGTCCTACCTAACAGTTAGTGACGCTGTTCACTTTCAGGCTTAAGTCTTTGTAATTCTTCCTTGGATGTGGGGAAAACATAATAAGTTATGCAAACGGATCAGCTGACTGAGCTGAGAAGCTCCTTCTGTGACCAGTGAATTTTACATTCCCATGAAGACAGCATTGCTGAAATGAAAAACTCAGCTTGTGGTTTGGGCAGTGTATTTACAAACCACTTTATGCTGTCTGCTAGTATATTTTTGCAAAATCCTTTTATCCCATGCAGCCTGTTCCAGACATGGACATGTTTTGACCAAACAGATCTAGACAGCGCCTTCCTTGCTTTACTGGCTGCATAGCCAGTGGCTCATTGCATCTTATTTTCTACCTCAGCATACCTGGTTTGGGAGAGATTCCCCAAATCTGCATTTCTTTAATAGTGTTACAGAGCAAATGGTGAAGTTGAGGCTCAGAGTTTCTAGGAGACGAGAAATAGCAACTGTAAATCTGCCAATTTCTTTTCTTTCAACCCAAGTTAAACTAAGTTAGAGCAGAAATGAGGACAGAGGATAGCATCCGTGGGCATGGATGCTTCCAGCTCTGTGCGTGGCCTTTTTGTACCTTTTTCTAATCAATCTTAATACCATTTTCCTCAAAAGTAGCAGGTTTCACAGGCACTTGATCGGTCTTCTCAAAAATCATCTGATACTTTAAGTGATACAGCTGTTTAATCCATGCTTTATTTTGCTTAAATAACCTTGCTTGCAGTTTCATAGGCTGCTAATTTCTTATCTGTTTACTTGTTCAAGTTACTGGCGATGCTGTTAAAGAAGAAGCGTTCCCTTCTGAACAGTCACATCCTTCATCTGACCTTTTCCTTGGTGGGAACCGTCGACAGCGGGCACGAGACCTCCATTATCCCAAATTCCACTGCCTTCCAGGACCTGCTCTGTGATTTTGAAGTATGTAAAGCTGCACAAAAAGCTCATGTTACTGGCCATTAACAATATACATTAAATATTGAATGACAACAGCTTAGTTTGTTGCCTGTGAATGTAGCTTTTTAAAATATGGCACATTAAAGTAGCTTGGCGGAAAGATTCTTGGTAAGTTTTCCTGTTACAGTGACTTCTATCACTGTAGAAATAAGTAATAGGTGCCAAAGATGCAACTGCTTTAGAAGATACATTTTGTAGTTTTTTGTTCCACCTTTTGTTCTAACCCATATGTTGCAATAAATATATCGAGGCATGAAAGATGTGCTCGAAATGAGAGTAGGAGAACTTTTCAACACGCATCTCTTGCAAAGTTAACAGTATGGCAGTTAATATTCTGCTCTACAAGCTACAGAATACTTGAGCATTGTCATTGTAAATAGAGAAATTCAGAATCATTTGCTAATATCACACAGTCTGAAAAGCAGTGGTATATAATGGCCAGAACTGAGTGTGTACTGTCTGTCCTTTCTTTCCTGGTTTGTCCATTGGAGGTATTTAAAAACCTGGCGACTATAATGATTCTGTATATGAAAAGACTGCTGCCACTTAATATGACCTTTGTTTAAACAAAACCATGCTGACTTGTTAACTGCTTTTTCCGGGAGCTTAAAGATCCTTAAAGCTTTGTCACAGACAGCAAAATCTTCACCAAGTCATGAACACGTTGTTGGAGATTCGTTCCTTTTTCCCCATAAAGGAGCCAGCTGACAAATTTCATCAAAGTTAGGTATTCAGCCAGACAGCTATTACCATATGAAAGGTCCAACTTGAAATTCTTTAGTTCACGACTGGAGAGTGAGTAAGCTTAAGATACCAAAAATAAATGGAACTAATATGCTTGTGAATCATTAAGAAAAAAAAAAGCCTAAAAAAGTCACTCTCTGTGTTTTGTTGTTGTTTCTTTTCTTGATAGTATCTCTTCAGAAATAGTGACCCAAGCATTTCTTCTGCATTAGATAACATAGATGTTCTTATTATGCTAAGCAGGGAAAATGAAAGATTTTTTTCTTCAGGTTAGAAATAAAAGCAAGGAAACTTTTGTTTAAGCCAGCTTTGTATCCCAGAACTCAGCTATTCATTATGCTTTGCTCAGTAGCAAGTCAGTTGGAAGATCTGCAGCTATAACTTTGAACTTTCTGGCTTTTATATGTTTTATTGCTTCCATTGATTGGAACAGCTCATTTATTGGAAGGGGTCTGACTCACTTAAAACTCTGTGCAGGAAGTGCTGGGTAAAGATAAAAACAATTATCACTGAAGACCTTGGGTTCAATCTTGGCAGAGGGTATTAAGTTAATTTTACAAAATGAAAATCTTCAGCCAAATAAACTTGATTCTGCATCTCATTTCAACCCCGTAAATCCCAAGTAACTCCTTTGGAGTCATTGGTATTTAAACACCCATCTTTATATTAAAAATTTTCAAAAAGAGCTCTAGATAATGCAGACTTTTTTTTTCAATTACTCTAAGTTATCCTGATCATATGAGGATAAGAGAATCTCTTTGGTGCCACTGTATAGTTTGTGAGTCTTTTCATGAGTATTTAATATTAATCTGAAACTGAGGAACAATTGAGAACTTCGAAAGGAGCTTTGGGCGCAGCGGACAGGTGAATAATGATGTAGATGAACAGTCGCAGTCTCTTTGAGCCTTCAGCAACCAGTTTTTAATCTGCAAATGGATTTGTTTATAAAAACCTACCACTGCTTGTTTTGCATTTCAGGTCTGGCTTCATGCCCCCTACGAGCTTCATCTGTCACTGTTTGAGCACTTCATCGAACTTCTCACGGAGTCGAGGTATAGTTGGTGCTGACTTAGTAGTGAGACTTACAGATAGTATGTAAAAGATGTTCCACGCTTAAACTGCCTCCTCTGTTTATTCCTCCTTTCAGTGAAGCAGCAAAGAATGCCAAATTAATGAGGGAATTCCAGCTCATCCCAAGACTGCTCTTGACTCTCCGAGATATGTCTCTGTCCCAGCCCACTATTGCTGCAATTAGTAACGTGCTGAGCTTTCTGCTTCAAGGCTTCCCCAGCAGCTATGACTTACTCAGGTAGCTCACACTCGTGTTAGTTCTGGCTTTTGTGGTTTTAGTGTGTTGGTGGTATTGCATAAAAATGCTTAGGGCAGTCCTGCTGTGAGTAGTTAACACGAGGCCCCTGGTTACTGAATCTCTTCCTATACTAAATAACTGCGCTAGACATAGTCAATAATTTTATTAATGCCTGGATTGACATATTAAATTGAATTTATAGCTAAACAGGCATGATTGCCTAGTCATGCTGTCGTTAGTAAACTGGCTTTTCCTGGCAAACAGCAATGGGGCAGTATTCTCCCTTCACTGCTAATGTGAAGCACTGAAAACACTTGGCTGAAATACCATTGAACATTCTGCTTAATATCAGCGGGGTGATGATGCACCCCTTTAAACGCACCTTTAAATGCACTTTTGTCCAACAGGTATAGTTCAAGAACTAAGTAAACCTGTGTAGAAAAATATTTAAGGCTGTCGAATATAGTACTGTTAGTTATGACTGATGTGAGTTGCAATTGATAATGTAACTTTCATATACAATTTAAGTACAATCAAAGGTGTCAGAAGCAGCAAACTAAGCTTCTTACCAGCCTTCATTTTGATTATGCTGAACAAAATATATTCAAGAAAAAATACCATAGATTTTTATCCTTAATTTATTATGGGGGGAAAAAAAAGTATCCAGGTGCTCCAGGGTACCTTTGTATTCTTGTATTCTTGTTCTTTCTGGAAGCAAAAATGAAAAATACTGCATAACTTTGGTAAAGATGAACAAGCTGGGGACCTTTCAGATTAGCCCCACGGAGTGGGCAATATATTTCGTCTCCTTTCTTAAAGCAGCACATCCTTATTCTGTTTTGGAAAACCATGGACTTGTTGCTGTAGCATCTCAAGCTAGAGGCATAAACTTTATATCACATTTGAGTAATCCCGTGGATGGTTTTTTTTGGTAATATTTGTTCAGGTGTGATAGTTTGAGAATGTTTTTATTCTTGACGTTGGAGATGCTTATACTTGATGAAGGTATCTCCCAGTTCCCTTGCTGAATCCTATCATGTTAAGGATCCCTTCCTTGCAGGATCCTCTGTTAATAGTCCAGTTTGTACGTTATTAATTTGGATTTTGTCTTGTAACTTTATTGAAGGCCATTTCCCTCGACCTTCAGGTGTTAGAAAGCTGACATTTTAAGGTACCTGCCTCTCCTTAGTCATGTATTAGAAGTGATTTATTGATAGATGAGAGTGCATCTGTCACATCAATACATGATGTTTTTTCTGTATCCGTCAAGGTTTGGACAGTTCATCTCTTCCACTTTACCTACATTTGCAGTCTGCGAGAAGTTTGTAGTCATGGAAATAAAAAATGAAGAGAAACTTGACAGTGGTAAGTGGTGGCATGACTTGGGAGCAGGAGAGGTGAAATAATTTGTTATACCTTCAGTGCTCAAGCACTTGAAGTGCAGAAGCCCTGTTGTTAACAACACTGCAATTTTGTTGTAACCTGGCTGCGGGTCAGGCATGGTACTTCAGTTTTGGATATCATGTGCAAAGCAGTGCAAAACTAACCTGCTCTTGTTTTGTTGTCCTTCATTTAACTCGGCATGTTTTGTTTCGTTTCCTTCCCTCGCTCCTTCAAATCAGCTGTGCCTCTCTGCTTTATGGGGAGGAAAAAAGAAAAAAGATAAAAAGATGGATGGCGAGGTACATCTGCCCTCTAGGCATAGAGGAATTGAAAGAATTAACTTATCTGGGCTGTTGGTTTTCAGACCAAAAAAAAAAAAATTGTTTCTTTGCCATCCTTCAGGAGTACTTAGTATGTAGAGAACATTCCTACCCTTGTTTTTTAAAGAAAAAGATTTATGCAATTGTGTTCTCAGTTCATCAGTCTCCTCCAGTAATAAATTTTTAGCCCACTGGTGGATTTCAACCAAATAACTAGGTTTGGATACCAAAAGACACTTTATTTCCACAGGTCTTGTGAATATGCTGGTTCCCTGGGACAGGAATAAAAAGCAAACAGCTGTGAATGAGCTTCAGTTAGTGCTTTTAGTCCAGTCTTGTAAAGAGCAAGGATTAGGTCCTCCATTCATCATTATCCCCAGTGCCTCTCCAGGTGCTGCTGAAACACTTTAGCTAACTGCAGCCTCAGAGATGATTTAAATTCCAGCTCACTTAGTGCAAGATGGTGAGTAAGTATGGGAGAGAGATCCAAATTGGTGTTCCCACTAAGGACAAGGCAGAAGTCGGTCACTGCATCCTCCCTTTTGGCAGCAGAGCTTCAAGCTGGCTTTATTTCCCCAGCCCAACCACAGCTTGCTCTGCCTTTTTGCCTACCTGAGCTATAGAGGAACATGGGGAGAAATTCAGGCCGTGCTGGGAATGAAGAAGGGAAGCTTGGGACAAAGGACCCAAGAGTTTTACCTGGCTGAGCTCCTGACTTTCACTGCATTTAGGAGAAATTTAGCACTTTAGCATGGCTTTCTACTGACTCAAGTGGGAGCAGTCTGATTTCTTATGTGTAGAATTTACAAATAGTCTTTAAAATGCCCAAATCCTAAAAGCATGATTTTTTTTTTCTTCCCCCATCCTTTATTTAGGAACAGAGGATGATTTTGGAGGACTTGTTTCTGCTAATCTTATTCTACTGCGGAACAGGCTATTGGATATCCTTCTGAAACTTCTGTATACATCTAAAGAAAAGACAACTGTTAATTTGCAGTAAGTAAAAAGAAAAAAAAAAACTTCAGACAGTAGAAGATGATATAATTTTTAGTTTGAAGAGGGTGAATTACACTGGCCTAGTATTTGCTACCTATGTTATATAGGAACGCTATAGGAACGCTTGCATTTATTTACATGGGTATTGCTGAATTAGCTCAGGGTATGCCAGTAGAAATAAGGTGCATGATAGCTCAGTTGTGCGCTCCCAACTGTAATAGTGAAAAGAACAATGCTGAGGAGATGCAGGTGTAAGTAATAGCTACTTTTAATCTGTTGCATTAACTGACTTTGTTTCAAATCATTGAAAAACAGCTGGCCAAGTTTAACAGCATGAAGACAGAATTCATAGACACTTAAATTTCTAGACAGAAGCAACACCAGCAAATAACAGCATATGATTTACAAGAGCAGAAGATATATTTTATGCTTGGGAGATTATTGTTTTGATATCAGTTTTCAAAAGTTTGAGACAGAGGACCATTAGTAAGAAGGATACAATGAGAAGCTTAGGTGTCTGGCTGCTTTGATTTTTATTTCTTTTCATCTTGAGAAGTAGATTGGAATGCTCTGCTCTTCTCCCATACTTCTATGTAATCTTTTATCATAGTTTCACACATGGCTGCAGAGAAAATACTTGGTCAAAAAAACCAACTTCTACTTTTAAAGAAGAGGGATAGTTGAGAAATTTCATTTCAGTTAAGATAATCAGGTAGCTTCAGTATTGTGAAAACTCCGTACCTGCATCTGGCTTTCCAAAAGTATTTGGAAAATACAATTTATTGACAAACTCTTCCAGTTCAGCATTCTAGATTTCTTCTCAAAAACAGTAATTGGATTAATCTCATGCCAGCAGTTCAAACAATCCCAAGAGCTCATCCATTTCCACTAAACAAATACTGACATCAGAGTTTGGGTTCCCTTTAGAAGGACTTGTCAAGCAGCATTTCCTGTTCTAAGGCATCCAAATGCTTAAAGGTACTTAGGTCTCAGCCAAGAATTCGATTTTCCTTTGGATTGACCTGAATTTTTTATGACCCTCTTTGTTTGCTGTGTAGTGGCAGACATGAACTTTTGCTTCCAGATGAGAGGGAAAAAAATGCTGAAATAATATGTGACTTTTTTCTTTTTTTACTTAGGGCATGTGAAGAACTAGTGAAGACACTGGGTTTTGACTGGGTCATGATGTTTATGGAAGAGCATCTCCATTCCACCACCGTCACGGCGGCCATGAGGATTCTTGTGGTCCTGTTGAGTAACCAGCCCATCCTGATGAAATTTAAGGAAGGCCTCAGTGGCGGAGGCTGGCTTGAGCAGACGGACTCCGTCTTGACCAATAAGATTGGCACTGTGCTAGGTATGACATCTCAGCGCTCGTGACTGCAGTGTGTGTGAGAGATTCTGGGAATTATTCTTTAAAAAATGTGTTTTATGCACCCATTCTGGACTGGTGTTGTCTGTGCTCTGATCAGCATCAAAATCAGATCAAAATGCCTCTGCATTTTTGATTTGCCTAGCATAAAGAATTAGTTTCTGTAAGCACAAGGGAGTGGTTTTACAAGCCTGCCCTTCAGCTGGCATTATACAGATTTCATTACCTTTCAGTCTTACTTACCTCTTCCTCTGCATGAAGCCTGTGTAACAAAAGTTTAATCAGTTGTCTATGATCTCCATGGCAAGGTTAAGTAGGTCCCATGGGCAAGCACTTCTGAGCTGGATGAACATGCAGCATAGCTGCATGTGTGAGGTTATGCTACATGTAAGCTAGTGAGTACTCATTCATTAGATTATTTACTGCTATTAGCTACAGCATCATGCAATACTGGACCTGAGGAGCTTCACATCTAGTCAGGTCTGGGCCAATTAGTTTTACTGGTTTGGATTTATGTGACCCCACGAGTTTGTCTGTGGTGTCATCAGTCCTCCTTTTCTCTCCCTTGCTTGATCTCTTGCTTGTCCTCTTGCTATTTCTCATTAAAGACCTTTTGTGAGTTCTTAAAGCCTGATTTATCCAGATCATTAGCCCTTTCAGTTATCCTCCATAATGCAGTACTGGCCCTGTTAGGGTTTAATGCTACACAACCCACTTTGAACATCTCCAAGCTGGCTGAAATGGGGGTTATCAATTCTGTGCAGACTGGGATAATGTAGAATTAGGGGATGATTTCATCTTGCCCTTCCAGTTTGCAGAGTGCTAATGTGTAGTTTGCAACATGTAGCTCGTTCTGACACTACAAGCCAAAATCTGGAGGTAAGCTGTGCTTGCATGTGTGTATGATGCCAGAGAAGAGGACTCCTAAGGTGCATGGACAGGAAAACACAAGGTTGGTTAAGTAAAGACTTTGTGTGGGCCAAAACATCAGCCTGATAGAATCTTCTGGTGATGAGGTGTGCCAGGAGAGACATGGGGAGACCCTGGAAGAGGCAGAGGCTGCTGAGAGACATGACTGGAGATACCCCCCTGGAGAGCATGGGGAGATGTGGCAGGAGACACACGATGAGATGTCGAAGGAGGCAGAGGCTGGTGAGGGGCAGGGCTGGAGTTGCCCTCCTGGAAAGTGGTGCCCATGAGCCAGAGAGTTGCACCTCAGAGTTCTCTTTAGCAACCGACACAGCCATTTGTGACAGAACTAGCAGGACACTAAAATTAGTTTTATTTGAGGCTGGCAAGTCTTTAAGGACCTGTTAAACTAGTTAAATAGAAGCAAGAACCTCTCCCTTCTCATTACCACCAGTAAGCCAGCCCCCCGCAGTTTCCTTCAGTCACAGAACCTTTCTAGATTAAATTTTGGCTTATAATGAGAAAATTTGGCAAGTCGTATTTTTTTTTTTCATATTTTAGTACCACTTTAATTGATTCTAAGTTAGATGAAGACCACAGAGATACTTTTAAAATTGTTTTTCATCAAATGGTAATTATCTATCCAATGATCTTACCTAATTTTCATGCTCTTTTTTTTTTTTTTTTTTTTTTTTTTTTTTTTTTTTTTTTTTTTATTTTTTTTTTTTTTTTGATTTTTTTTTTTTTTTTTTTTTTTTTTTTTTTTTTTTTTTTGATAAATTAAGAAACTAGCATCAAGTTTCCTAGTGAAACTAGATAGGAGCCTTTTTTTTTGTCCAAGATTACTGGACTGGTGGGTTTCATGCAATTCTGTGACAAGGATTTCATTAGTCTGATCCCTAACAGATATTTGCTGTCTGAACAGCCAAGTTCTGATGGAAATAATGTCTATAGCTGAGCCTCAGAAAAACAGCATGAGTGACCTGGCTTCTGGCAGGGTCAGAAAAATCTCTTACTATCTATGTAGATAGATGGAACTATCTTTCTACTGCTGTCCTCACTTGAAAATTGGTCCTTCTGTAACCCTAGTGGGTTTTTTTTGAATAGGAAGATGAAATAACTTGGTGGAATAGGGTCAAAAAAGGTAAGTTTTGCTTTCTGGCAGCACTTAATTGAAAAACATCTGCTTTTTCTTTCCATTTGCAATTCAGAAGTGAAAAAATAGGAGCCTTTAATACTTCATACCAGCGTATTAATTGGTTGCACAACAGCTAAAACAAGAAGCCATTTAACAGCCCATCCACTCAAATGGGCAACTGGGATTGGTGCTTGGTAATGTAATGTGGCCAGTAAGTAGCTGAGCTCAGGGTGAGGCTTCCCTCTTAGTGCTGGTGTGTGATTTTTCAGCTGCTCGTCTTTGGGCTTTTAAACCTCTGGGTTGCTCGTTGCTGCAAGAAGGTAAGAGCACAGTTTGTATGGAGCAATCCTTTCTTTTTCGGTGACTTAAAAATTCAGGTATCTGTAATAAATCGTGTAATACGAGTGGGATGGTCTGTGCATAATCTATGCCAAGAAAAGCTTTACATGCGTTTCCCTTGTAACCCTTGCTGCCTTTTCTGTGCTCCTTTTAGGGTTCAATGTTGGCAGGAGCGCCGGTGGCAGATCGACGGTCCGGGAGATTAACCGGGACGCTTGCCATTTCCCCGGCTTCCCCGTCCTGCAGTCCCTTCTCCCCAAGCACACTAACGTGCCTGCCCTCTATTTCCTCCTCATGGCCCTTTTCCTGCAGCAGCCGGTCACTGAGCTGCCCGAAAACCTGCAGGTCAGTGCGCCTGTCATCAGCAGCCGATGTAATCAGGGTTGCCAGGTAGGGATTATCTAGTAAGATATCAATGTCATTCTGTCTGTCTGCAAAGAGTGTAGCGGATTTAACCACCCTCTTCCCTGACCTTCAAGTCAGGATGTTGTGTTCTGTGTTTAGCTTTGCTGGCTGAGGTGGGTGGGATAAGATGCAGTGGGAATGCAAAGAAGCCAGCCCTGGTGTCTGTCTTGGGATTGTTACAGCTGGTTTCTTGCTGGGCACCAAGGGGTTGAATGAAAGCCACATCCCTGTTGGAGCCAGCATGGAAAGGGCATTGAGTTAATCCATGTTTGTGTGTGTGGATATGTGTGTGTTCATGGGGATGCAGGCAAAACAAGACAGCTTTTATTTTAAGAGGGCCTCTGAGATATTGGTGGGAAAAGTTGGTAATATTTATATGCTGTCAAATGCGTGTATCATGGGTATAACACACACAAAAACAAATTATACTGGAGAAAAGGGTTATTTTGTGTCTTTTTTCTTTTCTCTCTCTCGCCTGGGATAGTTTGACTTAGACTCTGTTTGGACATACATATTTGGAGTTCCTGCCTCCTGTGGCACTGTTACCTCTTCAGTACACAATGTTTGCACAGAAGCTGCCTTCTTGTTGTTGGGAATGCTGAGGAGCATGCTGAATTCTGTAAGTATAGCATTTTGGGGTGTTTGAATATACAGAATTGCTTGACTTTGTCCCGGTTTCGAAAGGCAAATTGGAAAATCTGGGGTTTTGTTAGTGTGATACGACAAACCCAGCTGAGAGTTAGGCACGTAATACCTGTGTAATAACCATTGTTGTCTTTGATTTATTTTATTTTTTGTGTAGAAATACTAGTGGCCATAAAACTATTGCTGCCTTTTCACAAAAAGACTAAGCTTTGCATTTTGTTGCAATTAAAAGAAAACACAAAAGCAGAGTGATTAAGAGCCCTTGGCAGAGATTCCTGAGTTTCTTTCCTGGTTAACATAATGGGGGAATGATTTAGACTACATATTCCATCTGCTCAGAGCTCTGTGAGTTACAGATTTTGTACTTGAAAAACTTCCACATGCCGAGAAGTCCACTCGCTATTAATAGCCTTATGCTGGAGGAAATCCACTGACTAGCAGAAAAAATGCATCTGAACTCATGAAGAGCAGGTGAAGTTTGACTTTCAGGGAGAGAATTCTGTATTTCCTATTTCCTTGGAGGCAGAGTATTTATCTACAGAAAAGGAGCTCTTGTGGTGTTTGAAGGGCAGCATGCATTTGGCTTTCATGTGTTTGGTCATCATGCTTTTGGTTGAGCGTGTCTCATGCGTGAGTGATGTGTTCAGGCACCTCTTCCAGGCATGCTCAATGGTCATGTTGGTGCCGTTCATGTCATGCTTGGACATATGTGCTTCGTGTCATGCCATCTTCTGATATGCCATCAGATGTGCTCAGATTTGTTGTTGTGTGTCAAAATCACATTTACCGACCTCTTTTTGGGTCTTCATGTGTCAGGTCTCATGTTTGTGCTTGGTCGTCTGCTTGGGCACATCTTTGCTTTATGTCATCATGTGCTCTTTTTATGTTCTCTTTGTCACGTATTCAGACATATTTGGTTATGTGCCTCGTCACAGGTTTGTGTGTTGATCCAACCCATGTGCTGTCTTCGGATCCTGTTGTCACATTTGTCACATTCAGTTATGTGTTTCTCCTGCAGCGAAGACAGGGACCTGTTGTCAAGTGCGTGGTCTGGACATGTTTTAAGTGTTTGTCACAAGTTAGCAGTGTGTTCGGTTGTTACATGTTCCAGACATGTGCGCAGCCAGGTGTTTGGTGACATTTACCACAGGACCGCACACTAGTGACACGCTCCCACATGTGCTCCCTGACATGTTCAGTCAAGTATGATACCATGTGTTTGGGCATCGCGTCTTCTCTTACGTTAGATATGCTCAGACATGCTCTTAAATGTATTGTCACATGTTTAGGACACCACTTTTTCCTGCAGTTTTCTCACGTGTGTGGTCAAACATTGGGGTTCACATCCCAATCTGTTCAATGAGACAATTGACCACGATATTGTACCCATGTGTTCAATCCTGTTTAATCCTGCAGCTCCATAGCTGCTCCTTTCTGAAACGAGCACTGTCCCCTTGGGACCATCCGTATTAACGTCCTGCTTGTAACTGTTTCTCAACGCAGCCCTGGCAGTCGGAGGAAGAAGGCTCTTGGCTTCGCGAGTACCCGGTCACCTTGATGCAGTTCTTCCGGTATCTGTATCACAACGTGCCGGACCTCGTTTCCTTGTGGATGAGCCCAGAGTTCCTGTGTGCCCTGGCAGCAACTGTATTTCCTTTCAACATCCGACCTTACTCGGAGATGGTAGGCAATGAACAAGTTTGATTTTGAGTTCTGCTTGTAATGCTGATTTTTGAGGATTTATTAATTGGCAAATGTACCAAAAAATAGCCTGATTTGCCCTGCAGACATTGGTGAAGGCTGGGCTGGAGTTTCTGGGTTCTGAAATTGAGGGAGGAATGGCATGAAGGAATTGCTGTAGAAGGAAACTTCATTTTAGGGAGGAATATAGACATTGTAAGCAGGAAAGCAAACAGCTCTTGCTGATGAGTCGTTAATAAAGATTAATTCTTGGCTTCAGCATTAAACTTGCTCTTGAAGAAGATGCAAGTGTACTCTCCAGAAAGAACAGTGCTCCTTGTGAGCTATGCCACTTGTAACCTTATGTGTATGCTCATGTGGCTTTGACCTAAAGAGACTTTAGATCATCCTTGGACCTCTGAGCACCGTTGAGCTCTATGGAGAAAATACCTTGACACCTTGTGTAGCTGCCTGGCAACTTGAGCTGCTCGGGTTTTGAGAGGTCTCTTGACTCTGTATCTGATTGTTCTGTGTCTGTCTGTTCCTCCAGCCTTTCCTGAATGTTTTCCACTACCCGATCCCATTTGAAATAGGTAAAGAACAGCCATATTGTTCCTAACAACATGGAACTTCCTACTACAAAACTCTGTAGTCCAAATTCAGCCTTGAGAGAAAACTCTTCACTGAGTTTTTAACCTATCTGAAATGGCCATTAGAAGCAGAAGGCCTATGCACTCCTGCTCCTTTTCATGTCTTGGAAATACTCTCCTACTAGGAGAGCTCTAATGTTCATAACCCGTGGTTACTTCGTTTGTAAGTTAACAATATGATAAGCTTGTCCAGAGAAGTACTGTTATATAAGGAGGAGATTATGTAAGAACACTTAGCTTATTTCTTTTTATTTTGGCTGCTTTCATTGCCGTTCACAGTTTTCTTACAGTGCTTAAGAGCTACCCGCTCAAAGGTTCTTGCTCTCCACAAATAAGAACCCTGGAAAGGTAGTATTTCTGCAATATTATTAAGGTCAGGCTACAGCTCCCTAACACAAAATGGGAGAAACACCCAAATTCTGGTTTTTGCTTTGCAAGCAAAAAAAGCCATCAGTAAATTTGACATAGATAATACTTGAGTTACTTCCACATTTTGTATGGAAGCCACTTAACAACAAGACCTTTTAGGAAATTTTTGGTTATTTTGCAAGAATTAGTATTTTCATCCTTTAAAAATACTGCAACTCCCTGCAAAACAATCTTTTTTTTTTTAACACAAAATGTTAAGTGGCTAAGCTTAGAAAAAATGAAATTAAAGAACAGAGTAGTGGAAGATATTTGTTAGTTTGCCGTTCCCTAGAGTTTTAACATATTGCTTTTCACAGGTCACTGATCTTGATGATGAAGTTGGGTCCCCAGCAGAAGAGTTCAAAGCCTTTGCAGCTGACTCTGGCATGAACAGGAGCCAGTCAGAATACTGCAACGTGGGCACCAAGACCTACCTAACCAACCATCCTGCCAAGAAGTTTGTCTTTGACTTCATGCGTGTGCTGATAATTGATAATTTATGCCTGACGCCAGCCAGCAAGCAGACTCCGCTAGTAGATCTTCTGTTAGAGGTAGAGTTCACATCTTTTAATTTCAGCTTACTGGGGCACTTTTCTTATTAAATGTTTTTCTAGTGAGTTCTTGATTTTTAGCGGATCACGTGCCTGGGATCCAAAGGAATCATTGAAATTGTCGTCAAGTATGAGATCCAAAATGAATACCAAAATCTTGTAACTAACTTTGTGCCATCCAACTTTTTTGGGCTTGCAACAGTAGGTGTTCAGCAGTGCAGTAGCAGAAGTTGTAGCTTTCCCAAAATGTTGCTCTTTCAAAGAACAGTTCATCTGTTGGAAGGTTGGAAGGAACTTTTGAAGATTGTTCGGTCCCAACCATCCAGCACAAGCAGGGTCACCTAGAACAGTTGCACAGAAACATGTCCAGGCAGGTTTTGAACAGGGCTATGCCAGAGCTAATGTAGTAATACACAAAATGACAGATAAGTGCCAATAAATTAATATATTCATTCAAGCTGTCTCATTTACTTTCTACTTAAAAAAGTGTGTGATTATGTGACCTGAGGAGATGAGAGTTTCCTTCTTCATCATAAATCTGTGTAACTGTTAGGAATGTGGTGTGTTTTGTTTGTTTGTTCTTATTTTCCAGTTCCAACTACAGAGGAAGTACATTGGCAGGAAATAAAGTTGCTTAATGTAAATTGGAGTAACATCTACGCTGTAAGATAGTATACAAGGCAATGCATCCTCAAAGCACTTTCTTAGGCTTATACATGGAGCAAAGACAATTTGCTTAAGACCAATTACTAAGGAACAAAAACCAGATACTTCAGGAAAGAGTGGGGACTAGGTGAGCTTCTCTTTCTGCCTTTTCAGTGAATTAATAATGTCCTTTTTTCTTTTCATCAGGCTTCCCCTGAAAGATCAACACGAACACAGCAGAAGGAGTTTCAGACCTATGTATTGGATAGTGTGATGGACCACTTGCTTGCAGCCGATGTTTTATTGGGTAATATAACAATATTTAATCCTCCAACTGCCTGTTTTGAGGGAAGGATTTTTTTTAATTGGAATTTTCTTTTCTAATGTCTTCATTTTCTACACCATGATCGTCTTTATCGCCTCTTTCTACCCCTTTTCTCCTTTTGAAGTATGAATGGGAATTCTATGCTTGCACATTCCATTGAAAGCTCCCCTATGCCAAAGCTGTGAAGTAGAAGTCTTCAAAAAGTCTATATGGAAGAAACTGTGATATGTAAAATATGTAAGCCAAAGAAATGGAAATAGGAGCAAAAGTAAAGAAACTGCCTCTTGCTCTTCCTGCATCATCAATCCTGTCCTTCTAGGATACCCATTAATGATGTTGTTTAGGGAAACACTGACACTCCTCAGGCATCTTGTAGTACAAATGGACAGACAGATGTACACATACAGAAACATGCAGCTGGCTTAAAATTTCTTTCCAAATCCTCTTGGAGAAACGCAGTATCCTGGCTGGGGTATTTTGTCCTTCCTATAGCACTGCTTGACTGCACACTTGCTCCAAATGAAATTAGGACAATGGTACTCCCATAAACACCATTACATTGGTGCATAGGAAGAAGTTGGAATCAACAGAAGTTATAATCAGCTTCTAAGTGCATGTGACACAAGGATCTGGGGTGTTTATTTAGACTTAGACCTGTTTATGTATCAGAATGTGGTTTTGTTTAACTTTTAAAGAGGGTCTTTTAAGCATGATCTACAGTTTGCAGAGCTGTTTCTAGTGAGTAGCATATTCCTGCCAAAAATTCTGAGCCTCTTGGATGTGCTTCTAATTCCTCTCTGAATTATGTTCCTGTTCCGAAACTGTGTCAGCAGATTGTGGATACGTGTCCTGCTGAGATCATTAATTCACCTTAGACTGTTGGTGGTAGCAAGCTATGATGAGGAATTTCTATTCCTGTCCTAGAAAAAGAGCCTACATAAACATTTATTTCTGACATTCTGACACTCTGGATGCCCTTTAATAAGGGCTGGGGTTTTGATGTAAAATAAACATGGCAGCCAAATTCACATCCCCTTAGCCCCTCACCTGTAAATTAAGCTCTGCCTTCTTTGTTACAAAGTGGTATTTGAGATTCATTTATTTGCTGAAGTGCAGCAAGAAGCTCAGGGTCCATTGGATCATTGTTTATAAGACAAAAATGTTGGGATAAACTAGCCCATCCTCTGTGAAAGCAGAGCAACCCAAGTGCTTGTCCTCGAAGGAAGTATTGAGAACAGGCTGTCTCCAGCAGAACCTCAGGCTATTGATTGGTCTAGTGCTAGACATTAACTCAGCGAGTGTTACCAGTTAACTAGTTAAAGATCACTAACCGTACCCACACCAATTTTCATATTTCAGCCTAATTTTTTCACCTAAAATCATCAGTTGGGCTGTAATTCCATGGCAGTTTCCTTTTAAATAGTTGGAGAAGAATGGAGAAGTATTTCTGTATATACATTTTGTTCAGCAAATGAAGAAAAAAATCATTTTACTGTTTTCTAGGTGAAGATGCATCTCTGCCTATAACAAGTGGAGGAAGCTATCAAGTGCTGGTGAACAATGTGTTTTACTTCACACAGCGCGTGGTAGATAAGCTTTGGCAGGGCATGTTCAACAAAGAGTCCAAACTTCTTGTGGACTTCATAATCCAGCTCATTGCACAGGTAACGACGTTCTCCTGTTAATCTGTTTGCAAAAAAAAGTCATCAAAATCCACCGAATAATGTCACTAAAGAAGCTGCATAATATTTGGGTGAGGCATTGCAATTCCCTTTACACAACAGTTTAACACACTGGGAGTCAGTTAAACATTTTAACTCCTAAAATGCAAGGGGCACAACTTAGGTCTGCACAGGAGAACGCTGTTCTTCCCCAGGCTGTTCCTCTTGCTTTTTTACTGAACTTTCCTAACATGTCTTTTTTGCACAGTGTGTTAAAACTGCTTTCAGATTAAGTTAGTTTTGAGAAAACCTCAGAAATGAACAACCAAATTTGCCTCATGTGGCTTTTTGGAATGCTTACTCATCCTCTTCTGTTGGAGGCTGTTGCAGACTTTTGCTATTAGAAATAAAGGAAATGTGAATAAACTGACCTTTATAGAAGCTGCAATTTTACGTATATCATATCACATATTAATGACTTTTCTGCCCCAGAAATTGGTAGAATTTTCACAGTTTGGGTAAAATAAAAATTGTGAAAAATCAGCATGGGTCAGTTCATGGGGAGAAATCTGCCATTACAATGATTTTCTGCTTTTATCTGATCGTGTTTTGTACTTTCCATCAGTCAAAAAGAAGATCTCAGGGATTATCGCTGGATGCCATTTACCACTGCCTGAATAGGACCATCTTGTATCAGTTCTCAAGGGCACACAAAACTGTTGCTCAGCAAGTTGCTCTCCTCGATTCCCTAAGAGTCCTCACTATGAACAGAAACTTGATTTTGGGGCCCGGGAATCATGATCAAGAGTTCATCAGCTGCCTGGCTCACTGCTTGATTAATCTGCACGTGGGAAGGTAAATATCTCAGAAGGTCATTCCAGAAAAAAGTAAATTACTGAAATGATGTGTTCCCTCTCAACTCCAACTCTTGCCTTGCGAATGGGTCAGTGGATTCTGGATAACTGTGTATAATTTTCAATCTGGTAAACTAAAAGTAAGCTCAAATGGTTCACTTTGAAACAAATACAGGTTTGAAGAATATGTCTCTAGCAAATAGAGTCTTTTTTATGGAGGTATTAAAATACTGGCTTATGAGTGCTTATTAATCACTTCTGTTATTACGCTTTTATTAATCAGTTGTGTCATTAAGCTTTCACAACGTAAAGCTTCTCAAAGTAGAAAGCAACATCAGTGCTAAGGCAATAATAATAAAAGAGGCCTGTCACGATGCAAAACCCCTGGATTTTCTGTCTGTTGAATCCTTTGCTATATATTTACAATATTAGGGTTTTATTTTTCTTCATATGTTGCTGTCCTCCCTCAGCAAGAGCAGTGCCCATGACACGTCCTCTTTCGCATGCCTGCAGTTCAGTTTGTGCCTGCAGATCTCCAGAGCTCAAGCGGGCAGAAAGGAAGACCTGTTGCTGTAGCAGCATTCAGTAATCTTCATCACATTGTCACAGGAGATGAAATGATGGAGTTGATATTTGTTGCTAAAGCATTGTGTGTTTGTAGCAATGTAGATGGCTTTGGATTGGAGGCAGAAGCCAGGATGACAACGTGGCACATAATGATCCCCTCTGATATCGAGCCAGATGGAGTTTACAATCAAGACATCAGTGAAGGTAATGTCATCTAAGGGTGGCAAAGTTACAGACATCTGCTAATGCCACTTATTTATTGTCACCACTGCTTTTTTAACCCCGTTATTCTTTGAGCTGGGATAGAGCAGTATAGAAGAAAAACTTTTGTGCATGTTTTATACATATATGTATATATAAATAACGAAAAAAGACATTTAGAAATACCAAAAAAGAAATATCCAGGATGAATTATTATACTTTAAAAATAGCAAGAGGTCCTCATTCCTTCCAGAACACATACCAGAATTAGAAATACAAATTTATACATACAGAAATGAATGCAATATGTGTGGATCAAGTGCACCATGCTTCTGTATTAGCTGGGTCTTGCATGAGCATAGGGAAAAGAATTCCCTTAAAATGTAAATTGTTATTAAGTGAAAACATTGGGATCTTTCGCTCTCAGGAAAAAGTATCAGTCTGACTGTGGAAGTAACTTATTTTTCACCTCTCTACGTATATATTTAATATTTGTGCATATGCATGCACACACACACACACACACATACACACACACACACACACACACACACACACACACACACACACACATATATATATATAAATATCCAGGAAGAATAGACACTTAGAGCTAGGGCTTCAGATTCATAAGGAAAATTTGCTAAAATGAACTGCTAGATGTTTTCTAAAGTACATAAATAGTGAAAAGGGTCAGCCGAGGCATATCAGAAGTCATGCAAAAATAAGTGTGCACAATGTAATTGTTTAAATTTTACAATTTACTACTGTAAAAATATGAATTTTGTAAGTACCAGATAGAACTTGCTGTTTCTGATCTTGTTGCCATTGCAGGTCGCCAGCTTCTTTTAAAAGCCATAAACAGAGTGTGGACAGAACTGATTCATAGTAAGAAACAGGTTTTAGAAGAGGTTTTCAAAGTGACTCTTCCTGTCAACGATCGTGGCCAAGTGGATATAACTGTCGCGAGACCTTTTATTGAGGAAGCAAGTTTAAAGTGTTGGCAAAATCATTTGGGTAGGTAGAATTGAGGATATATCTACCAGAAGGGGAGGTTTCCCTGAACTGAACCCCATGTGCTGGGTATTTTAATAAGAGCTTCACTTTTTTTCTGTTCCTACTGTATTTGCAGATACTTTCAAAATGTTACCACATGTCACCTCTGATTCGAAAACAAAGCCACATACTTTATAAATCATATATATAATATCAGATTTATCACCTACATGTATCATATAAAATGTAATTTTATAATAATATAGATATCCAAACTTATATACAGTGTGATTCCTGGTTAGTATGATGCATAGAGAGAAGTTTAAGCTATAGAGAGATTTGAATTTACTTGCACAAGGATGTGTAGTGGGCCCAATCAAACTCCAAATAGAGCATTTTTTGCCAGCAGACTGGTAGTGGGGTTCTCTTGCAACACTGTTTTTTTGTGGAAGAGCAAGGAAGAATCAGCTGAATCTCTTTTTTGCTGGTGCATGTTATTTATAATGCAAATGAAATACATTCTGTTATCTCTCTTTTGAGGGGAAAAAAAATACTATTTTTCAGGCACTGTCTTCCTCCTTTGAAATCCTTTTTCTTTAGGAGATGTGATCCAGCAAAATTAAACATTATTACACTTCCAGCCTATCTATCATCTGTTCAGATGAGGAAAGAATTCACAGTTCGTGGATCCTGTTTTTGATAACAAATCTGTTTCTCATGTTTAATCCCAAAACGCGTGAAATTCCCACATTTCATCTGCGAAGCTTTCCTCACGCAAGGCAGGCACGGATGTTGACATGAGTGTGAATGCTGTTGGATGCTCTTAGAATTCTTACAAGGACGGAGAGGATTATTTAAAAAGCACTCCAAGGATGACCAACCCCACGGCTTCTCCTCTTTGCTTTTCAGCCCATGAGAAGAAATGCATCAGTAGAGGAGAGGCTTTGGTTCCAACCACCCAGTCGAAGCTCTCACGAGTTAGCAGCGGGTTTGGCCTCTCCAAACTAACCGGTTCCAGGAGAAACCGAAAGGAGAGTGGGCTCAACAAACACAACCTCTCTACACAGGTAATTTCTATCCATTAATAAAACATAGATGTCAAGAGGGTATGTTCAGAGTTACAGTATTTGCACCACTAAAAAGGGATGTGCAAGAAAGGTGCTTGTACCCTTTCTCTTTCTCTTAAGGGCACATCCCTTAGGTATCATCCACAAACTATTATTTAAAAGGTAACAGGGAGAATTAGTAATATTTGCTGTTTGACACTAATCTGCTTGGGATGCTCAGAACTATTAGTAATACACTTGAAATATTTTCCAAGCATTTGATGGTCTCTCTTAAAGCATATTCCTATACATGATTTTATTACAATTAAAAAATAAATACTTAAAATAATATTACTGCATGGATTTGGTAGTTTGGGGTTTTGTTTTTTTGTTTTGTTCCTTTTAAGAAACTATTCTATGTAAGCAGGTGACCTACCTGATTTCTTTGTAGGTTCTTTGTAGGGTGTATTCAAATGGACTGTGCAATTATAAAGTGGCATTCTGTTTGTCCTCCTCTGTTTGCGTTAGGAAATCTCCCAGTGGATGTTTACTCACATTGCAGTGGTTCGGGACCTCGTAGATATGCAGTATAAGGAATATCAAGAGGTATGCTTCAGTGACTTACCTAAAACTACTGTTTTGACGTTGATATTTTAACTGTTAGGTTGTATATATCCTGTGTCTATGTGTGTACGTGTATCTTTAATTAAAAATAAAGCAAAAGCAGGGCTGCCATTTTTTTTTCTTTAGAAAATTATGGTATGAACCCTTCTTTTATTGTAGTGGAGGGTAGAAATCCAATTGAAGGATACTAGAAAATGCTACTAGAACTTCAAATTATTGCATTATTGCATTGTAGTGAAAATCACTCTGTTCCCATCAGACACGGGCTTAAACTGTCATTCCTGACACCCCCACCCCAATGTCTTTGTGTTTAGCGCCAGCAGAACGCGTTGAAATACGTGACAGAGGAGTGGTCCCAAATTGAATACGAGCTACTGAGAGAGCGGGGCCTGTGGGGCCCTCCCATCGGCTCCCATCTTGACAAGTGGATGTTGGAGATGACCGAGGGTCCCTGCAGAATGAGGAAGAAGATGGTGCGGAACGACATGTTTTACACCCAGTATCCCTACATGCCCGAGGCTGAGCAAGAGACAAATTTGCTGGTAAGTATTCGCAGCTCTGCCATGAGTAATTGCATGCCCTGCTGTAAAATTTGCACTGCTTTTAGTTTTAATTTAAATATAAGGACTAAACAGTGATAACTCACAACTCAGTGAGCTTGGAAACTCTTGTGATCTCAATGAATGACTGTAAGCTGCAAAGTGCCATAATGATGGGAAGTTTCAGCCTGAGTTCTTGGCCTCGGGCTATATAGCACTTTAAACAGTGATCTGAAAGAAAACTAAAAACAAACAGATCCTGGGTTTAGTCAACATAAACTCATAAATAATGAGCAGCTCAGTTTTAGGTAATGACATGAATAGTTGAAAAAGCTGGTTGCACTCAAAACTTGCAGCTAAATATTGACTCACTCATCCACTATTCAAACATGTAGCCCATATTTAAACAGTAAGAGACTTTATCCTGGAAGAAAAACAGCAGAGTGCTTGTGGAAAGGATTTAAGTGAAAAATGGCTCAAATGGACAATTAGCTGAGTGCGTGTTGGCACTACGCTGTGTGCAGAGAGTGAGTGGATTTGGGACATGCGTGTGCAGGGAAGTGTCAAACAGTGGTGCCAGTGCAGCTGCTAGCATCCTGGAGCCAATTCAAAAGAAACATTCCCAGATTGGTATGAGTTTAGTTGAAGTCAAAAATAGCAAGCAGGCTGGAAAATAAGCTTAAAAACGAGACTCCAAATGTAAGTGTATTTAGCTTGTCAGAGAAGTAATGTAATCACAGACGTATTTGCACACGCACATGATCAGGTGTGTGGGACCATGTGGCTGAAATGATTACATGGATAAAATAATAAGAGTTGTTCCCAGAGCGTTACGCTGCACAGCAGTCCCTGGAACAAGCTACAAAGGCCTCTGGTTGATTCCTCATGGGCAGGAATATTTTAAGCCAGGGTTAAGTGTCTCACCCCAGCACTAACTCTATATAGTACTGTGGTTTTGAAGCCGTATGTGAAAGTTTAGCCTGTAGTGTTGTCATTAGCCCTAAATTGCTGAGAGATTGGGAGCATGAAAATGAAGCAAAATGGGTATCCTGATCTTTTCATGTCAAAACCACGTGACCGGGTTTATACCATTAGGCATATTTTTGTACTTGCAATCTGATCTTCATTAGTTTTTAATGACAATTAAACTTGCACAAAGTGGAGAGCATACCATACGGTCTTCTCAAACATGTTCTTTTTCTGATGTTTATACTTAATGCCCTGTTTTCAGTCTGACTTCCCAAGTAAACTTCCTGAGACACCTGATGATACCATTCCTCAAAAGGTAAAGAAACCAACACACCGACCGAAAGAATGTAAACCGGATAAACCGTGTTATTTTTTCCCCTCCTGCATGTTAGGCAATCCTAACAAGGCTTCTACGACTGGCTTTCAACTTGCTCTTTCAGTAAATATTTCCAGGACTAAAGGGCTTTTTTCAGTATTCACCCTAGAAGATCTCACTGTGTCCTCTTCGGTCCTCACCTAATAAAACTTTCTGTAGCTCTTACTGCCTTTGCTGCACACTAACAGGCTGTGTTGGGCTGTGCTGTCACTGTTCTCACTGTGCCGAGCGTGTTGGCTTGGGATCTCAACTCATGATCTGCGAACCATGTTTAGTAATGGGCAACGTGATCCTTGGGAGCACTTACTAGCAAAAGAAGTGTTTATTTCTAACAGAACATCTGGAGAACAGTTGGGGTTTTTTCTTTTTATACGGGCTATTATGGGCTGCAACAGGCCTGTTTTTATTAGAGACAAATTTTCTCTCCTTGTTTTCATTATTAAGAAACAGAGGACCAATGTAGTAAATGTGTTTCCAGATATACCTCCTGCAAACCCCTTTTCCCAGCTGGCAGTGCCTTAGGCCCTTGAGCATCCGTTTATTTCTGTATTAAATTACATTCAGCCTTGCCCATCACTAAGTACAGTGTGCAGTGTGTGCTCACTCATTTCTATTATGTATGATGGCAGAATAATATATAAAAATGAGAGTGGCTGTTGTGTGAAATATCCAGTGTAATTGTTACAGATTTCTTTGATTTGTCTTAGCAGTGCTAGCTTGGGTTCTTCTTTGTAGACTGTTGGTCAGTTGTTTCTACAAATGTATTTAATAGTATTTAGGTAGCATTTGTGTGCTATTTAACTAGCATTTGCTGAGGGATGAAGACGCAGAATGGGACCTAAATCAGAAATCCAGATATGACACCTCATGTCTTCAGATCCTGGGGCAGCCAATTTGGCCTGAAATAATAAATGTTACTAATATTAACCTCTTAATCTTCCAGTGCATCCATTCGTAACAAAGCTAATATGCTTTTATGGGTCGTTTAGTTTCCCAGTTCATAAAGATTAACCAAAAAAATGACATCTTTGGATATTTTCAGTAATTACTGCGGAAGTGCGTAAGGGAATATCTTAATTAAAATGCTAGGTGACAGTCTGCTCTTCGGCATATTGTACAACTTTGGAAAAGATTGATAACTTTGCAGTTCTCCTAATCTAATTACAAATTGGGAAACAGTACTACAAAATAATTTTCAGAAGGCTGAACACAAGCAGAAGGCAGTTTCCTTCCCACCCTTATCTTCATATATTAGCCTGATGTATTTATTGCCCTCATTTAATTGTTCCTTTTGGGTTTTTTTTTGCTTCAAATGTTACCTCCCTAATAAAGTGAGGAAGATAAGAATTAACCCGCTAAAGCATAATGAATTGTATCGTAATCCATTGCGGTTACTCAAAGGCACAAATGATGCTCAGGGAATTACTCTGGTCAGATAGACCCTCTTGTGTCATTCTGCTGCCAGCAGATATAGTTAGAGGTTTTACTAAAGAAACAAAACCCTGAATTAAGAATTTCTGAGGCTTCAAGACAGGTCCCTGGCTCCTATTTGATTTCAGTTCGTACCAGCTTTCACGTAACTTTATCTGTCCTAGAGGCAACATTTTATTTAAACTATTTCCCAGCAAAATAATTCAGCTGGTGGCTAATGAATATGCTGCATATGCTGAAGGGAGTGATGAAAGTTGATGAAACGGCCATCAATCGTAAGCCCTGGCCCTTTTGTGGCAGTTCATAACACACTGGCCGCATTTATTTCCCATCTCGAAGGTTCATCTGCAGGCCTTGCCCCCATCCAGTCGTTACCTCAGGGGCTAGATAGTTCCCTTGCAAATTAGATCATATATGGGGCCTTCTACTGGAGAGTCACTGCTTCTGTCTGTCTTGGCACGCGGCTGAGCACACGCAGCACACGGGGCGGGCAGGCACGCGGCTGCACACAGCAGCCTCGAAACACCTCGAGGGAAGGAAACGAGGCGCTGCCTGACTAACCACCATGTCCGCTTATTCCCAAGAAACCTGCTCGCTACCGAAGGGCCATAAGCTACGACAGCAAGGAGTACTACATGCGCCTGGCCTCGGGAAACCCTGCCGTCTTCCAGGACGCCATAGAGGAGAACACAGTGGGTGAAACGGCTCAGCAGGAGCCGGAGCACGGCGAGGACACTATTGCCAGAGTCAAAGGTTAGGCAGTGGCCTGTCTCACGTGCTTCATTTAAATTTGTATGTGTTGACATCTTACATGCTTCACATTAGTGAGAAGGTGTGCGTGAAGCTCCTCTAGGAGTCTGTTTTTCCTGTGTGAGCATTGGTTCACTAATGTTGAAGTTTAAAGGCTTCTGCAAGCTGAATCCTTATTCATTAGGTTTTTTTAATGTGATAAACGTTCTGGTTTTATTTTATTTGCTTTATATCTCTTTTCTTCTTTTCCAGGCCTAGTAAAGCCTCCTCTGAAAAGATCCCGCTCTGCTCCTGATGGAGGAGATGAGGAGAACCAGGAGCAGCTGCAGGATCAAATTGTTGAGGGGAGCTCAATTGATGAGGAAGAGAAAACAGACAATACAACTTTGCTTCGCCTCCTTGAGGAAGGAGAGAAGGTAATGTGTACTTCAGACGCACTGAACACTTACTGTATTGTCATTTTCATACAAAATATGGCAAGCACAAATACATGTCCTAAAGATTTGCCCTGTGTTACAGCTGAATCTTTTCAATATTCCATCAACTTCTCCCTGCAGCATCCTCAAAAGCAAATATGTTCAAAGAGGTCCAGTGCTGAAAACCCTGTACTGAAATAATTTTTTTTCCTTCCTTCTGTTTGCTAGAGAAAGAAAAAAAAATCTGTCCTGGAACCAAAGTTGTCTCATGAGTGGGTTATTATACTGTCAACAGAAAATATATATTAAAAATATAGGTACCGAATTCAGCAGGTGTCATCAGAGCTGATTGGACTAAATATGCTCAAGGAGCGGGGAGCACTGTGCACTTTAGCAGAGATACATACATACCCAAAGAAAAAAAAAAAACATTTTAGTTTGAGAGGAAATGTATTTAGATGACATTATGTGATTTTACATATTGCAGCTAGTTCATATAATATGAAAATTAAAAAAAAAATAGTGATTGCAAGACAGAAATTTGGGCATATTTGGAATTTTCGGGTTTTGTTATTGAATAGCTTGTTTGTATGATTAGGAATTGAGTGAGTTTTGCAGTTGGCAAATTAATTTTAATACTGCAACAAAAATATATTCAGACTGACCTCTCTAATAGTGTTTTCTTCCACTTGGGTTGTATTCTCTTGTGTTTGAGCCCAGCCTGCAGGAGAAGTGCAGCGTAAGGGATTGTGCTTGCAGTTTTTGACTGTCATTAGTTTTAACCAATTTGGACATAAGGCCTAGAGGTCTCATATACATCCATGTAAATTTGGTGGAAATCAGCATTTGGAGGGAGATGTAAACCACTGTCCCATTGAAGGAAAGGCTAACACAGGAGTTTGGCTATTGTCAGGACTGTAGACATAGTGCCATGGACAATCAGCACATCTTGGTTTTGTAATTTAGAGTGTTGTGTGACAACCTGAATGTCAGAGGTTTGCTCGAAAGTCGAGCATTTGTCTGGAATATAAATTATCTTTTTTAAAGACAGGGTAACCTAAGTTAGCCCAGAGCCCTCTGTGTGATTCCAGCGTATCTCCTCCTTAGTGTTGGGCCTGAAAAGGGGAAGGTCACACCAAAATACTTAGGACTTATGTGTAACAAGCTGTTGTTGTGTTGTGGACTTCTTTCAGCTGAAGTCCATGGCACAGCATTATGTATTTCTCTGATGAGGGAGAAGATAGCACAGAAATGCTGTGTCTACAAGAAATTGAGGAGACCTTCCAAAGAGGCAACAGTCTGCGTTCGTTAAGCTGCTGTTAACAAGCCTGTTAAAGTGCCTGCTTTTATTTCAGATTCAGCATATGTACCGCTGTGCTCGAGTCCAGGGCCTTGACACCAGCGAAGGGCTGCTGCTCTTTGGGAAAGAGCACTTCTACGTGATTGATGGCTTTACAATGACAGCCACCAGGGAAATACGGGATATCGAGACGTTGCCTCCAAAGTGAGTGGAGTAGTAAAGGGTTTGGGCGGCCTTTAGCAGCTGGACAAGCAGTTTTTAACAAAAAGTTTGAAGGATAAACTTCAAAATAATGCCAGATTCAGAAAGATCTCAGGCACAGTTTCCTCTGCAGTCCTGATTTGCTAAGTCTACTATGGTATACTGTGAAAATAAGCTGTTTCTATAATTGCAGTCTCATCCAGATGAAAAAGATGCTATTTTTGGTATGTCCTTTAGCAGTCACTTTTCTCTTTCCTGTCTATACTTGTTTGCAGGATGCACGAGCCAATCATACCCAGGGGAGCAAGGCAAGGTCCGAGTCAACTCAAAAGAACATGTAGCATTTTTGCTTATGAGGATATCAAGGAAGTACACAAAAGGAGATACCTATTGCAGGTAACAGATCAATCTTGGGTTGAGGGGTCACCTTTGGGATTTGGTGGATAAAGCCATAAATTATGAAAAATGAAATGAATTTATCGACTGTGATGCTTCAGGCAAGTGTCTGTCTTTGAACATTTGGCTCACCATGGTTCAGTTTATTGGGTAAACCAGTGAATTTTCTTGTCCTGAAGGTAAAACAGCTGGCAGCACGAAGGAGAGGCTGCTTCACAGTAATTTGGTGTCAGGCACTGCTGGGTATGACTAAACTGGTCTCATTCTGATCTCCAGGGGTGACAAGCAAATGCATTGGTACTGACAGCTGTTTGTCTTCTGCATTTTCAGCCAATTGCAATTGAAGTATTCTCAGGAGATGGACGGAACTATCTTCTAGCTTTCCAAAAGGGGGTTAGAAATAAAGTTTATCAAAGGTATTGTAAAATAAGTCAAATTTCAACGACGTAGTCTGAGCATTTGTTAACATTAATGTTGGGCCATATCTGACCCTATGATGTTCTGACAGCAGCGTGCGAGTGTGATTGGTGCTGGATCGTGGATAATAGGAAGTCATAGAACCTTTTTGCTGCGTGAAAGAAACACTAGGGAATGCCACTGCATGCACACAAAACCTGCTCTATGCACAGCATGAGACACAGCAGCCTGAGCATGGGTTTCGTGAGAAAGGGCCATTGCAATTTTGTGGAGGATTTTAGATACTTGCTCAAAAAAAAAAAAAAAAAAAAAAAAAAAAAAAAAAAAAAAAAGCCTTAATTGCATTAAATGTAGCATATTTCTTCCAAGCAGAAGACATGCCTAGGACAGAAACACTAATCTTACTCTCCTTTTAACTGCTGACACAGGTTTTTGGCTGTAGTACCATCTTTAACTGACAGTTCAGAGTCAGTGTCTGGACAGAGACCAAACACCAGTGTAGAACAAGGGTAAGTGGTTCCATTGCCACCAATCTCTAGAGCTCATTGGTTTCAATTAGAGATACTTTTATTGACTTCCAGATTAATTTTTGCTCTTTAAAGCAAGAACTGCTAAAGCAACAAAGAAACAAACCTGTGGTATTCTAATTGTTATAATTTATAACTTTCTAAAACTTTGAATTGTGTTGAAAAGTTCACGCAACCCAGATCTTAATGGTAAGTCAAAAACTGCTCTTTCTCCTTCCCACTAGGTCTGGCTTGCTTAGCACTTTAGTTGGAGAAAAATCTGTTACTCAGAGATGGGAAGTAAGTACGAAGATTTATTTTGTATTAAATGTTTCATATTATCATGATGGATGTTTAATGCATGATAGTTGCATCCTCTTAGTCAAGAAGGTGGAATGCATTGCTGTGGAAGAGTCTATCTCAGCTTTATAGTTTGTAATGTTACCTGTTGCTATAATTTGATGAGAAATAGAAAATTTTTCCACCATTAAAAATGCAAGAGGGGTGGGATTGCAGAAGGAAGGAAAGAGAGAGCATTTGAAGCGAGCATTTTATGTTTAGGGAGGGCTGAACTGCCTGGAACACTTGAGTGCCCTAAAGTGAACACAAACACTGTTTTCTGTCGTCTTTAAGAGAGGAGAAATCAGTAATTTCCAGTACCTGATGCACTTGAACACCCTGGCGGGCAGATCCTATAATGATCTCATGCAGTATCCTGTCTTTCCCTGGATCCTTGCAGATTATGATTCGGAGGTAAATAAAATATCTTGTCACCCTAATTGTAATACTTTACGTGTTCAAGGTTTGCTAACGTTAGACCTGGTTTATACTGCTGTAGTAGAACCAAATTTGGTTTTGTTTGGGCTTTTTTTTTGCCAGTTGTTTCATGTCATCTATTTTGTAACGTTCAGTCCACCCTCTGGCTGGGTAGGGTATTAGAGGGTCTTGGCAGACTCTTTGCAGGCAGGTCCATTCTGTGCTGATTTTCCTCGTGTTATTGGACACTGCACAGGGAAGGGCATGTGTGCCCAGTGCACCCTAAGGCAGCTTCCCCTCCTCTATGTGGTAACAGGCTGACAGGCTGCAGCACTTTGTGTAAGGATTTGCACTAGCTTGCTGCAATCTAACCTGGAGGATGTTATGCCACAGAGAAAGCACACGTCTCTGTAGGGAAGGCTCTGCAAGGGGCCACTGTGAAATCTGGCTCCAAAGATGAATTTGGTTTTCAGAAAGGGGAAGCATCCTATTGAGGCTTTCGTGGACAGCCATACCGTAAAATGAAACATTGTTAGGCTACCCAAAGAGTATTCAAGGTCAGAATTAGGGAAGTGGGAAACAAGATGAAGGGAGCAGAGCAAAAATTATCCAGATCCCAGATATGGTTTACAATAAAAACAGTGGCTCTCTTACATCAGACAGAAGGATTTTTTTAAAGCATAGCCGGGAGAATCTGAATGATTTTACCTGCTGAGAACACAGAAACCAAAGATAACACTCTTAGGAGGTACATGGGGTTTAATAGCGATGAGCAATGTTGAATTTATTTTGAAAGGAATTGGATCTTACGAATCCCAAGACATTCAGAAACCTGGCCAAGCCCATGGGTGCTCAAACAGAAGACAGGCTAGCCCAGTACAAGAAACGATACAAAGACTGGGAAGATCCCAATGGTAAGTAATGATGCACCCTGCAGGAAAAGGAGACAGAGACACCGACACTGACCCCCACACACACGAAAAAAGAACCCTAATAGGTCCTTCTAAAGTACATGACACCTCAACATGAGACACAGTCAAATTATTGCATCTCCGTTTCAGAGTTTCTTTAATAATGAAAATAAAATGTGTGTTTATCAAGGCTGTTGTCATGTAGGATTCCTTTTTGTCTGCTTTTCTAGAAGAAATGCCTAAATAACTACTGTGGTGTTGTTCTGTATCCAACACCAACAAGCAGCGAAGACTATCACTTTTAAAAATGAAGCAATATATTCTGTGTGTATTTATGCTTGCTTTTTGCCAGGAAATTAAGAAAATAAAAGCTGTACAAAATCTGTAGCCAACAATCCTGAGATGCATTTGTGCTCAGGTTCTGAAGTCCACAATACCAGAGACTAAAAGTAAAAATGCCCCTTCAGCAGAAGAGAGCTGTATTGGAACATATCAATTATTTAACCTATAAAATGACTAACCATGCAGTATTGCTGGGCAGAAGCCTGTTGAATTACAGCTGCTGGATTGCAGCCAAAATTTAAGTGTTAGCCATGAGAAGACAAGGCTTGCAGACACTCCCTTTACAAGAAGGAAAACTAAATTTTAAATGTGTTCAGGGTCATAGAGTTACTACAATGAAGCACTATTTTATTTGTTTGTTTATGTATATATTTATTCATTTAGTGCTGATTTTATCTTTGAACTGCTTTATTTCCTCTCGGTCTGTGATTTTTAACCTTCTGTAGGGGAAACTCCAGCTTACCATTATGGGACCCACTATTCATCTGCCATGATAGTGGCTTCCTACCTTGTCCGGATGGAACCTTTTACTCAGATATTCTTACGGCTGCAGGTAAAAACTGTGAGATTTCCCTTTGTTTCCTTCCTGCTCTGTATTTGAAACCTCTTCAAATAATTTCATCAGCCTGCTTGCTCTCTTCTGATAAGAGAAGCTGAGTGACTGTTGCCATGGGGTGTCCAATATTTCTTTGGAAAGCTGAACACATCCCTCCAAAGAACCAGTGCAGTACTGAGTGTTAAATTAAGCAAACGTGTAGAGGTACCTTTCGGCAGCTTGAAAATCGGTTGGATTTGTAACATTACATTTTAAAAATGTTCCTAGTTGGAAGCCATCAGACAAGAATACTTAGACTCTTCAGTGGAATTGCTGTTCCAAAGAAAAATAAAATTTGAAATAGGATGAGATGCCTCTCTCTTGAAAGGCCTATAGATTTGCACTGTGATGCTATATGTTTACTATTAGTGCACATTAAAAAAAAAAAAAAAAAGCAAAAGCTTAAATGCTTTTTGCTAGAGGAAGGTGGCTCGTGGCCAGACGTGCTGTGCTGAGGGCTGCTCTGATGTTGATGCCTCTCCCTTCACGCCGCAGGGCGGGCACTTCGACCTGGCCGACCGAATGTTCCACAGCGTGCGGGAGGCTTGGTACTCGGCCTCCAAGCACAACATGGCAGACGTCAAGGAGCTCATCCCGGAATTCTTCTACCTCCCCGAGTTCCTGCTCAACTCCAACAACTTTGACCTAGGTGGGCGGAAGTGGCTGAGAGCTCTGCTCTGAGTCTGCTGTGAGAAAAGGGTGTCGTGATGTGCGTGGAAAAGCGGGTGCTTCAACTGCCTGGCAGAAGGATGGGTGGCTTGAACATTCCCACATTAAAGGATAACAAGGAGTATTGCTAACATTTCTTAATGTTAGGACATTTAAACTGATCTTAAACCTTCAGATCTTCATGTTTGATTTGGGAGTTTCCCTGGATTGTGTTCTCCTGGAGGTAACATTTAGCTCCATGTTAGCATTCAGAATCCTTATCGCGCTTTGCTTTCGGTTTAGCAAAGACTTTTTACACCTTCCTCTTCAAATATTTCTGTTGAAATATTTTTGTTGAAATGTAGCAGTTATTTTTTGCTCTAACAGCTGCTTGAAAGCAGTAAAATTTACTCACACGTTAGTCATATGAGATGAAGATGTATTACTATGTATATCACTATTTCTAGAATCTCTGGAGCTCTGTGCTGTAAATCAAATTTTAATAACAAGGCTTAATTAAGTCATAAATTTTAACAAGTCTAAGATCCTTTATTTTAAATGTATTATAAGTTAAAACTACAACCTTACAAAAAATAAAATAAGTGTGAGTTTGTTACCATAAAAATATTGCAGTCCATCTAGTTCCATATTAGATAACTTTGGATTGTGATCATCAGACAAAGTCCTAGAAATCCTTTACTGACCTTTTGGAACGACAGTCGGAAAATTTTCTTCTGACTCCCCCTCCTACGAATATATTCACAGTCTGGTTATGCAAAAAATGTTTCTCTTGGAGCAAAGTTCTGCGCCTACACTCCTGTGAACTTGGAGATTTGATGGTGCTCAGAATTAACAAGAAGTGTGGAAGTGGCTCTCAGCAACAAAAAATCAATGCAGGAATGCACCTGGGGTATCTCTTAAAAAATGTATTTTTAGTAATTGGAATATGCCCCCATTTAATGGTCACAGCAGGAGAGCTCTGTTTGATGTTCTCCTCTTTCATGCCAGTATTTATTTTCCTTCCGAACATACCCAGTTGACATGTCCCTGGCTACGTGCACGCTAAAGAGATCTGCCCAGTGCAGAAATTACGGAGTCTCTCAAGTTAGAGCTGCTGTGTTTATTCTGTTTGCCCCGTGGGAGGACAGCTGAAAATAGGAGTCCAAAAGAGAGCAGGGGATGAACCTCCCTGCGGTGATTCCTCTGCCTGCAAAGTGGACGGCTTCTCCTGCTGCCAGGGCTGGCTGCTTCACTGCAGGCTAAGTAGGTAAAATGAGATGCCAGCCTTGCAGGAGCTGCAAAAGGCTGTTCTGCTGCCCGCTTCCCTCGTTCACTGCAGCAGGAAGGGAGAGAAAAGTGTAAATGCAATGAAATAGAAATAGTAAGACACAAATCCACGTTGCAAGGAGCATTTATTAGGGAAGGGAAGGACCTGGAGCTCAGACTGCGTGCCGTGAAACTCTTAAATGAACCAACAAAGAAGTAATGCTGTTCTAATTAACTTCCCTAGCTAGAACAAATAGTTGTTTTGATACTTGGAACCATTGTCATCATGCCAGGACGGTTTGAATCCTTGTATTCAAGTTGTTTTGATTTTATTTTTTTGTAGGCTGCAAACAAAATGGCACCAAGCTCGGGGATGTCATACTCCCACCGTGGGCCAAGGGGGATCCTCGTGAATTCATCAGAGTTCATCGGGAGGTAACACCCGTTTTGATAACCCCAAATAGACAATGTCAGGGTGAGGTGGTCCGTTTCAATGCCTCTCCTTGGTCTTCCAGGCTCTGGAATGTGACTTTGTGAGTGCACATCTGCATGAGTGGATCGACCTGATCTTTGGCTATAAGCAGCAAGGCCCCGCTGCGGTCGAAGCCGTAAACGTCTTTCACCACCTCTTCTACGAGGGGCAAGTGGACATATATAACATCAATGATCCGTTAAAGGAGACAGCTACCATAGGATTCATTAATAACTTTGGGCAGATACCAAAGCAGGTACCCTGGTCTTAATTCTTACTTGCCAGATGGCATGCTGGCTGAACTGTATACTGCATGAATAAGGAAAAGTGCTGGAGGAATGAAATATCCTGAGAGTGAGACTTTGTTCGTAAATATATTTCCAGTGATGTGCAATTATTTATATTTCAGTCATAAATATGATAAATGGGGCGTTTTGCTCATGAGATTGGAAATGTCTCTTGAATCTGAAAGTGTCTGTTAAGGACAAAGACAGGAAAGAGACTTGTCGGAGAGCACGTGATGCTTTACTAGAGGAAACAACAGACTGCAGTAAATGGAGGGGCACTTCAGGGGTTTGTTATGTCACTGCAACTGTTTTGGACTGTTATCCATTAGAAATCTGAGAGTTTGAAAAAAAATATATCGTTTTTGGGGTCCAGGAATGGTGCCCTGAATGCCCTTGGTTCAGCTGTCCCCGTTCTGTAGGAAGATCATTGCAGCCTGTTGATGCTCCCTGTCAAAATGCCCTATCCCCAGGGGGCTGCCAGAGCCTTGTTTCCTAGCAAGGAACTAACTAACTGAGAGAAGCAGCATCCCTGGTGGCATGACCAAGAGCCCGAGCGTTGTGAGACATGCCCCCGTTCCTCTCAGTCACTTTTGGTGGCAAGGGCTGTAGAAGCCCATTTTTCATGAGGCTCTAGAGCTTTGGTTATTGCCCCCTGTGATCTTCCTCAGGGAAATGTACAGCAAGATAGTGACTTGGGTACGAGGACCACATCCCCCTCATCATTCCTCTTCCCTCCAGGCGTGTCCATGGTAGTTTAACTTGCTGTTTTAAGGCCAGGATGCAGAATCTTCAGGTGCTGGTGCTGCATTTCGAAGGGTGGCTTCACAGGCCCTGCCAGCGTTGGAGATCCCACTTGCTGGTGAAGCCAAGGGGAGTAACCAAGAGGAACAGTAACGCAGAGGAGAAAGGAATTATTTTTCTTGCTGAAACTGCAGTTCTTTGAGATTAGTCAAGATGTCAGGAATTAGCACCAAAGCAGTACGAGGGAAACTCACTGATTCACTATCATGAGATAGGCATAAAACAACTAAGGGTTAAAGCATGTTTCTTGGTCATAATTGTTATACGTGGCTCAGTGTCTTGACCACACGTGCAGTTATCCTGTTATTTGGTAGGTTCACACTCTCCAAATGTCCAGCTGTTTGTGGGAAAAGGTTCCTTTCAAAGCTGGGTTAGAACTGTTCACCTCGCTGTGTGTCACCCTCAGGGTTTCTGCTCGCTTTACTTCAACTGTTTTTGCAACTGGGTGTGGTTTGAAAAACGTTTTACTCACTATACCCACTTGGATTTTATATTACTTATGGCAGTGCTTTTAAAACGATTGTCATAAATAAGTGAAGTCATGAATACTAAAAGCTTTTAGGTAGCTTTTGCTGACCTGCCTGTTTTCAGAAGCTGTATCAGCCACCATTAGTGTTTTTTCAAGCTTACAGCCTTGCAAATATTTAGAGGATTATTTAGATATCATTTGATATTTAGAAACCCTTTCTTGCTCATTTCTTCAGCTCTTTAAAAAGCCGCACCCGCCCAAACGTGTTAGAAGCCGAGTGAATGGAGAGGCTGTGGGAACCTCTGTGCCCCCTGGTTCGGCGAGTGACAAGATTTTTTTCCATCATTTAGACAACCTACGGCCATCCCTTGCACCAGTGAAAGGTAAAACTTAAAAGCAGCCTGTTTACTCCTTTTCCTTTCCCAGAGCATTTGTAGTTCCAGCCAAATAAAGTCCCTTTTCTTATTTTGCTTTGTTTTGTTTTCTTTCCTGTCGTTTCTGAAGTTTATGCTTTTGTCACAAAGGCAGTTAAAATAGCCCAATGCTATAATATTGCGTTCATACTTATCTTAAAACATGCTGGGGATACATAAAATTTGTACCTATTCAGCATAACTTTTAAAATTAAAAAAGATAAAATTTGGTCCACGTGTATCCTTAAAGTGTTAAGTTGGGCAGATTGTGTGTGAACCCAATTCCAGAGGTGCGTAGACAATATTCATGGCCCTTGGCTTCTGGGGCTTGAGTGGGCTCAATTTTTGTGCTTTGCTGTAGCAGAATTCCTTCCCAACAGCACCAAGAAGTGCTTGGACTGTTGTCAGGAAAGCAGTCACACTGGCACCAAAAAGGGTATTTTTTGGTTAGACAAAATACAACAGGAGTAGTGCTATCTAAGACAAGAAACGTGGATGTGTTAATCTTTATTTGCATAGCTCGACAAAAATAGGTAGGAAACCACAGGCTGTGGTTCGAAATGCAGCTGGTTGAAAGGCTTGGCCAAGATGTTGTAATCAGGACCAAAAAATGCATGTTTTTAACTGCACCAAAAATGGTAGGGTTGCCTCTAATGACCATGAAGATTGGAGAGATGACTTCTGGTCATCTGGGGCTTGAAGGGCAGCTCGTGCAGTGACTCGGGTGGGAGCAGAGCTCCAAGCTGCCGCCTCCGTTAGCTCTTTGCACGTTAGGAATACCCCGTAAAGCACCACCGCTGTGGCCATGAACCTGAACCCCCCAGATCCTGTCCCTGTTGAGTGTGTGGGGCATTTAAATGGATTGGGAAGGGCCCGCTGGAGATGGACACTGGGGCTTGTCCATGTGAACCTGTCACCAGTGACACTCTCCTCTCTTGCAGAGCTCAAGGAGCCCGTGGGACAGATCGTGTGCACCGACAAGGGCATTCTGGCCGTGGAGCAAAACAAGGTTCTCATCCCACCCACGTGGAATAAAACGTTTGCTTGGGGCTACGCAGATCTCAGCTGTAGACTGGGGACCTACGAGTCGGACAAGGTTTGTGCCCTGCAACTGGGTTGAGTGCTGAATGGAGCAAAAGAAAGTGGTTTGGTGTAGGGAATATTCCACGTGTGAATCGAACAATCTTTGCTTGTTGCACACTTGTTTTATTGCTCACTGTCCAGTGGTCACCATCAGAACACTAGAAGAATTACATTAAATGGTAAATAAGAGCATTTTAAAAAATGTTCCCAGTTAATTTGTGGATTAAATCCACGCGGTTAAAGCTCCTCTCTGATGCTCTGGCAGGACCCATCTTGTGGCAGAGATCAGAATTGGTTCTGTTTGAGGAAAACCTGCATCCGGGCTTGCAGTATCTTTATTTTGTAAAGGGCCAGCATGCAAGGTGGCACTCGGGGTTTTATTTTTATCTTGCACAAATAAATTATCCACACCGTTAACAGCTGTGATACAGATGTTAAACCAGAGCAGCCCGGGCTGCCCTTTTGAAAGGAGCAGGCACCAGTTTTGCAAGTCACCTCTTCCTGTCCCTTGTTTCCAGGCGGTGATCGTGTACGAAGGTTTGTCGGAATGGGGGCAGATCCTGTGCGCCATTTGCCCGAACCCCAAGCTGGTTATCACGGGAGGAACGAGCACAGTGGTGTGCGTGTGGGAAATGGGCATCTCCAAAGAAAAGGCCAAAGCCCTGGCACTGAAACAGGTAAAATACAGTAAAGCTCCATTCTATACGCGGATTCTGCACTGCACATAAAATATACTTGTAAACTCTGCGTTGGGGAGGACAAGGAAGGGTGACTGTCTTAACTGTGCAAGTTATATAGCATGCTGATCCTATAGGTGAGCTTGTAATGCAGCTGGAGGAAGCAGGAAGGGTCAGAGTCTCTTATTTATTTATTTTTTTGTTTTGGGTTACTCCAGTCATATCTTCCGACCCCTAAAGTCTGGACTGCTAAGATTACTTGTTAAATGGAAAAAAAAAAAAAAAGAAAAAAAAAGATCTGTACCAAAAATTTGATTATGGTAATTCTTGTTGTTTAAATACTTATCAGTCCATATGATCCTTTTGATGGGATCATTCATGTCTACGTTCTCTGCATCCCTTTGAGTAAAGGGGTTCCATGTAATACTTTTTGTGCTCTCTCCTGACTGCCGTGTATCATCCCTCGTTGTTGTTTTGCAGGCACTTCTTGGCCATACTGACACTGTCACGTGTTTAACAGCATCACTAGCTTATCACATAATTGTGAGTGGGTCCCGGGATCGCACCTGCATCATCTGGGATTTGAATAAACTTTCCTTTCTGACGCAGCTTCGAGGTCACAGGGCTCCCGTTTCAGCTCTCTGTATAAATGAATTAACGGTAAGAACCCAATACCACTCACAGTGACCCTGTGATTGCTAAAGCAAAATAAAAACAACTAAGCTCTTCTGTAGGTTTGAGAGAACTTGTGTAATTCCCTTTAAACCTGTATTACCTGCTTTAGGGAGTAAATTGTGCCCTTGATCCAACGATGCACCTGAGCCTGTTTCATGCAGAGCTGCCTATAAACAGGGCCAGCAGCAGGATATTTAGTGCAGCGCTCAGAGCCAGTTGTCACACCTGCCACAGCAGCTAAGAGAAGATTTTTGTATGGAACCTTGGTTGGCTTCTCTTAAAATTTCAAGCAGAAGGTATATTAGATAAAGCTGCACCTCAAGGTGCAGCTCAGGGTGCAGCTTTAAGTTTAAAAGGTGCAGCTCTTAAGTTAAGAGGTGCAGCTCTTAAGTTTACAAGCTACCATGCATATGGAAGCATTTACCTGCATTGGGATTTTATTTAGCTCAGCCCAACAGGGCTGTAGTTGGCGACAGGAGTGATGCCAGTGGTTGAATTCAGGAAGAGGTGGGGCTATAGTGTGGTGAGAGAGTAGCAAGAGGCACAGTTTATTAGCTGCCAATCTAGTTGCTGTAATGTCAGTATTTTATAGTGGGCTTCCTACTTCCCCTCTGTGCTAACTGATTTTGGTATTTTCCACGTAAGGAAAATACCTTGGTATTTTCCACGTAAGGAAACTAATGACATTTAAGGCAGTAGATGTGAAAAAGAGAAGAGGCAACATAAACGGGATTATTTTAAAAGTGTTAAGCAAAAGCACTGAAAATACTCAGTGGAGTACTGATACTTTAGGAGTCATTTTTAAAATGCGAATTATCATCTTTATTTAGATAGTTAAACTCAGCTTGTATAGAACTTCTGAAAAAAACATCTGTTTGGGCTGAACTATGCAAATAAATTTAGCCTGTGTTTTATTTGTGGCAAGAAGATCAAGACTGCTCTTGTCTTTTCAGGGGGACATCGTGTCGTGTGCTGGCACTTACATCCACGTGTGGAGCATTAACGGCAACCCGACGGCGAGCGTGAACACGTTCACCGGCCGAAGCCAGCACATCATGTGCTGCTTTGTGTCGGAGATGAACGAGTGGGATACCCAGAATGTCATCGTGACGGGACACTCGGATGGAGTTGTCCGGGTAGGTCCCTTAGCAGCAGGTAGAGAGGTCCTGGCCGTGCAGCATAGAGCCCTGGCAGGACCCAGAGCAGCCCTGCTGTGTTGCTGTGCTCCTCTCAGAGCCATGAGCCCTGCGGGAAGAGGGAGCTCCAGATCAGACAGGCAATGCAGCTTGCTTTTGGTGCTGCAACCAAACTGTGCCATTAGCCCAGTCACTTTTTATTTTGGTCACCAGCTTTTCTGCCTGTAGGTGGTGGCTTTTGTTTGCCAGTTTTTATCCTGCACACCTTTGGAGAATTAATTTGCCAGGGAATAAATCGGCAACTTTAGCAGCGTGCAGCCTGATTTTCAATGCTTGATGTGCAGTCCTGCGTCTGCCTTAACCAGGGTCTACTGGCCACATTGCAGCATGGAGTGGATTTTTACTTTGAATACTTTAAAATCTTAAAGAATATCATGTGCCTTGCCCACTTGTGACTCAGGCGTGAACATTCATGCCTGCTATAGTATCTACAGTCCAAAAAACCCAAAATACTCGGAATGGAGATGTGGCCTTTCATGCTCTCAGGGCAGATTTACAGTTCTGATGAGCCACCTTAGCCCTAGGGAGAGCGAGGAAGACAACTAAGAGTTCAATATGTGCTTTCCTTCTGTCCCTCCAGTTCTGGCGGATGGAGTTTTTGCAGGTACCAGAAACACCAGCTCCAGAGCCTGTGGAAATGCTGGAAATGCAAGAGGATTGTCAGGAAGCCCAGATAGGTATGTCTCTATGACAAGTGTTTCCTATTTGCCTTTTATCCGACCTTTTCTAACCTGTGCAGTGCAGGAGGGATGTTATGGAGTCCGTCTTGACATAGAATAGACATCCCCCATGGAATTAAAATAGGAATCTTCCTTCATTACTTTCCTTGTGCTGGTTTTACACTGCTACGAATAGAAAGAAATCACGTCCGTGCCACACGGCTTGTGTTTGGTATAAACTTTCCTCTGTGTGACTGCTTCTGTTGCCAGTAAACCCAGTGAAAGCCACCACTGTCAAAAAGCTAAATATTTCTTTAAATAAAATCATAGCATGATATTAGACCTTAAAACCTAGTAATGGAGTTGTGTGTTTTCAGACAAGCAATATTGGCTACATGATTTTCCTTTTCAGGAAGAATTTGGTCCATCCTTAATGGGGCATTTGTTTACCTCATTTATCTTTCCCCCTTCATGTTGTAGGTATGATCTGGATTTGGATCTGAAACTTATGGTACTAATATAATCTCCTTTTTTCAGTAGGAAAATAAACATTTGGCAGTTGCTACTTTTATATTAACAAAACCTTTTATTAACAAATCTGTATTGGGTTTCTCAGCCTGCTTTTCACCGTTGCTTGGCGTTTGGTGGTTTGAGCTTTGCAGAAAGGCAGCAGAGCTGCTGAAAAGGCAAAGAGCTCAGGCAGCGCACGGGTCTTGCTAACATCATCCGCTCTCCCTGCACCATCCAGGGCAGGAGGGCCCGGAGGAGGAGAGCAGCGACTCCGAGGCAGATGATCCGTGCGTCAGCCACGAGGCGAAGCCCCAGGAGAGTCAGAGTCAGCCAAGCAGCACCAGCCACCGGCCGAGGTCGTCGTCGAGCAGAGCGGCAGCGACGTGGTCGGCAGACAGCGGCTCCGATGACTCCAGGCGCTGGTCGGACCAGCTCAGCCTGGATGAGAAAGATGGCTTTATCTTTGTGAATTACTCGGAGGGACAAGGGAAAGTGCATCCCCACGCTCAGGTTAACCACTCGCACGCCAGCTGTGCTGAAGCCCGGCACTACAGCAAGCTCAAACCAGGTAAACCGGGAACGCTGCCTCTGGGAGATCCAAGCACTGTCAGCACCGAGCCCTAAGGGTTCCCTCTCTGGCCCTGCTGCTCGGAGCTGCGTTGTATTTTAGAAAACAGATGGCTTCAAATGATGTTTTTTCCCCAGTCAGTTGAGCTTCATGTGTGGCTGATAAATGGCAAAGAACAAAAAAAAACGGTTTGCAGAAGGCTGTGCGTTGTTCTTCAGTTTGAAATCAGCCTCTGACTTCTAAGAAACGAAGCAATCCTACCTTAGTCCTGTTGTGCTTTGGAACAAGGTTCACCTTTGTGTTTTAGCATCCCCTGTAGCTCTCAGCTACATTTGAGCACTCAGAAGTCTCTTTGCCTTGTATTCCGGCCTCTCCTTTCTTAGGTGCATTGAGGAGCAGTTGAAAATGTATTAGCAGTAGGTGAAGTGTGAGTTGCAGAGAGCTGTCTGCCTCTGGGGAGACCATGATTCTTCCTTTCTATCAAATTACGCATGCGTGCATGTGAGAAATAACAAAAAGGCACCAAGTAAACTTGCTTTTTCTCCTCCTGTTTCCTTTCCAGGATACAGGTGGGAGCGTCAGTTAGTGTTCCGGAGCAAGCTAACTATGCACACAGCATTTGACCGCAAGGACAACGCACACCCAGCAGAAATCACGGCGCTGGGCATCTCTAAGTGAGTACCTCACAACTGCTTGCCTGAAACTTTTTCTCTGCGCTGGTGGTGGCTGCATTAGGAACCAGCGGGCCCCCTTTCAATAATGCCCTTTTGCGCTGCTTCTATTAAGATAATAAAATATTAAAATAATTTGATTTATTTCGGATAATGTATGTTTCTGTGTCCTACCGGGCAAACTGCAATGTTAGTCACTGCCCCCAGAGTTTAACGTGAGTCAAGTCTGACACGTCCAATCTACGCCCTTGCTTTTGTGTTCTCCTGCAGGGATCACAGCAGAATCCTGGTTGGGGACGGCCGGGGCCGCGTGTTCAGCTGGTCCGTGAGCGACCAGCCTGGCCGCTCGGCGGCCGACCACTGGGTGAAGGACGAGGGCGGCGACAGCTGCTCGGGCTGCACGGTGAGGTTCTCCCTCACCGAGAGGCGGCACCACTGCAGGAACTGCGGGCAGCTCTTCTGCCAGAAGTGAGTCGCTCGGCACGTTCCTTCGGGCTCTTCCATACGGAATTTTTGGCCAGGGGAAGCTGTGGGATGCCACTGGGATCTGTTAAGAGGCTGAGGTTTTTCCACTTCTTTAGCAAAGCAGAAGTGGTAAAGAAAACATTGTCAAAACCTCCGGGGAAAGGAAGTCTTCTCTCTGGAAGACACAGACTAGGCCCTTTGTAAAAGTACTTAAGCACCGACTATCAATGGGGAAATTAAAGCTGCTTGCGCTGTGGAAACCTCCCTGTTGCCCAGCTGAGGGAGCGAAGTCTCCAGACAACTTTGAGAAAAAAAGAAATTACTTGTTTTTCAGCAAATGGTTCTTCTTGTCTTTCCTTAAGCAGCACAGTTGTGTTTGGAACTGCGTGCGTTGCTCAGGGTGCAGATTTGGGTGGCAGGAGCATAAACCTCAGATACAAAACCCCATGACACACAGGATGAGCATGAGCTCCCCTTAGTCAGGAGCTGAAGCGGAGACTCGTCTCGGCTCCGTTGCGTTGGGCCTGTGCTACGTTTGTCCCTCAAGATATATTTGAACAGACTTGTAGTGTTTTGAGTCCCAGTTTTGACCCATATTTTTGCCCCAGGACTAAAAGCCAGCCAGGTGGGCAGGGGATCTGTGCTCACCACGTTGTTTTTCCCTTCAGGTGCAGTCGGTTTCAGTCAGAAATCAAGCGCCTGAAGATTTCCTCGCCGGTCAGGGTCTGCCAGAACTGCTACTACAACCTGCAGCACGAGCGGGGCGCCGAGGAAGGGCCCAGGAATTGAGGGGGCAGCGGCCACCGCGGAGCGGAGCCCCAGGGGACCCTGTCCAGCCCCGCCGTTGCTCCGGGCACCGGGATCGTGCAGGGAGCAGAAGGGATTCCAATATTGCCTGTTTACACTTAAGCTTCTCCTGCGTTTCAAGCACTGCAAGGCAAAGGGAACACTGAACTAGCTGTGTGTTGGTTGAAGGTGTGTGAGGCCAACAGCGTATTTAAATGAAGAGCAAGGCCCAGGAAGACATGAGTGATGACTCCAAAAACGGTGAAACTGTCAACCTCTAGAGCTCTCTGTTGCCGTGGCCATGGAGAGGATCCTCACTTATCCTAACTACCGGTTCTTGTCTTGGTTTTGTAGAGCTAGTCATCTTTCTCGGGGGGCGGGGGGCAAGGGGAAGGCTTTTTAGAAGATAGTTGTAAATCTGCCTTCTTCGCAAGCAACTTGTGTATATTGTAAATAGGTATAATGGCCTTTTTATCTAATTATGAACTTAACTGCCTGTTACATGGGACTTCAGATTAACCACTATACTTTGTGTGTCATTTTTATCTCATCTATCAGCTGAAATATGAATGTTTAAAAAAACAAACTAACAAAAAGAGGACTCGAAGGCATTATGTGTATTTTTTTGTTAAAAAGCCGTTCTGTGCATGTTTGTTCTTTCAGTTGCCCACAGTATCTTAATTTAAATAAGGCTCTTCGTAGAATTACCTGGATTTTTTCCAAGGGAGAACTTTTTCTGAGAATAGCACTCGGAGTATTTTATTCTAACTGTAAGATAGCCAGGAACTAAACTGTACACTTTTGTTGCATTTTATACCAAACTATTTACCACCTCAGTGTTGTTCATATTCAAGGAGGCCTCTTTTATACATATGTCAGAGCTGCAGTTTTGCTCATTGTGTCATGTTTGCTAGCAGCTGATTCATGCAGCGCAAGAACCAGCATTTACCTTCTTTAGCAATTGGCCTGCAGATAGAATTAATTTCCCGGGCGTAAAATTTGCCACTGTTGTCCTGTAGCTTGTTTTCAAAATATATATAGAGAGAGAACAACATCACTGCTGCTCAGTAACTGGGTGGTATTAATAATAATAATGTCAGAAATGCTTCTAAAGCCTGTCTTCACGTGCCAGCACATGGCATCAGGTCTCAGCTTCAGGACAGCAGTTGATCTCCCTCAAAACATTTTAAAGTTTTAGCGAATAAAATTTATTGGCTCTTTTTTTTTTTTTTTTTTTTTTTTTTTTTAACTATTCGGTCGTTAATTTTGCACTACACGTGGGATGAAGTAGAGTGACACTGACATCCACTGAGATTGGGACACAGGCCTCGGGCCCGTGGACTTATTTTTCTGAACGAGGTCTGGAGAGTGTTTTTTTCATTTTTTTTTTTTCATTTTAATTGTACGTGTATATATTTTGTAAATGGGTGACAAACTGATATAGATTTAGGTATATTCACCATGGATTCTTTTAAATAACGGTAAGGATGTGTCCCAAACCAACAGAAGACAGATCACAGCTCAGCTTTGCCATACTGGCCTTTCTGGGAGTTTTGCCACCCCGAGCAATGAGATTTATCCCTCTCTGGCACCATCCGAGCAGGGTCTGGTCCTGGGGCAGCGAGTAGCTCTGGATCCAGAGCTCAAAACTCTGGATTCCCCCTGTGCTGCTGTGAGCTTCTCCCGGAGGGTCCCCGGCACTGCCTGGGCACGTCTGTCTTCTCTTGATTTGAGGCTCGAGCAGGGAGTAATTTGTTAATCCTGACCACTTACTACATACCCTGATATCACATGTTTATGCACTGAAGGTTAACTATGTGTTTTGATACATGTTGGTTTCTTATGGATGTGTTGGTCTGTAAAATGAGACGAATTCCTGTTTCGGTGTGTGTACTAGGTCCCCAAACGAGCAGAAAGGCTTCTTTAGAGCCCTTGCACACTGGTGAGTAAATGCAGGTTGATTTAGCTTAGCAGACACAAACAGATCCCTTTGGAATCCCCAAAAAACAAAGAACTGAAACTCAGTTGCCTTCTCCAGCGGCGCAGTTCAGCCCCTTAGGAGAGCAGGGCTGCCGGCAGCGGCGCCGGTGTCATCCCAGCACTGGCAGCCCAGCGGTGGCGTCTGGCACGCGCGCGAGCTCTTTCAGCTCGCGGGCCGGAGGTGAGGGTGCAGCTGGCCACGTCCAGCTCCACGCGCACCTCGTCCCTGCGTTGTTCTCCACTTTTCCCATTTGGCAGCAGAGGAAAAAGCCCCGCTCCTTGTCCTTTGCACGTTCGCTAGGGAGAGGTGAGTTATTAACCCACAGAAATCAGCATTTTGGGAGCGCTAACCGCAGCCCTGTGACTTAGTCTCTGCTTTTGGGAGGTGAGGGGGACTAGAAACCCCACGTGCTCGGCCGTCCTAGGGCAGCCCGTGCTGTGGGCACCTGCTTTGTTCCCTGGCGAGTGGCTTGGCTTTCTTTTCATCCTTCTGTTTCTCCTCTTTGCAGCTTCTAATGCAATTCCTTGCTGTGTTTTCCATGTGAAAAAAATTAAAAAAAAAAAAATGTGTTGGGCAAAAAACTATACTCACGTACACTAACATTAGTAGCCTGCATCCTCTGCGAGTACCTCACGTGTCTTCTCCTGCCTTGTTCTTCGTGGTGTATTGCCCCCCGTGCTCTAACATTGTGTGTAGTGTGCAAGCTGTGCCCCCGGCCCACAGGCATCCGCTCGAGAGCAGAACACTTTAGCTAAGTTATTTTGCACTTTCTTATGTATAAACTCGGTAGAAACTTCTCTTTGCTTTGTACCATTTAAAGACTCCTTTGGTTTGGGTAAATGAACTGTGTATAAAATATTTATGCAGTTAAGACTGTTTTTAGAAAGTATTTTTAATTTCAGCAAGTTTGGTTACTTGTTGCATGACTATTAACACAGCTGACTTTTTGTGTCAGTGCAATGTATATTTTTTTCGTCCTATTATTAACTTGTAAGCCCTAGTTAAATGGCCATTTATTTGTACAGCATCAGGAGTAAATTGAAGATAACTGGCTAAGACTGGAGTGTGGAATTTTGTACTATATTGCAGAATCCAATATCTGTTTTTTGGTGGTTATGTAAAAGGCCTGAAGATTTACTATCTAGTGTGCAATCTGTGATATCTGAATGTTCATTGTATATTTGTCTCCAATGCAAAAAGGTAGAGTAACACAATTACAATACATGATTAAATGCAATAGTTCAGGTACTTAAGTATTTTTTTCATTTCAAATAAATACCTGCTATTTACCACCAAAAAGCTGTTTTGCATTTGTCGGGAGAATTTGAACGAGAAGCAATATTTGCAGCTAAATAAACGTTTTTAAAATAGGAACGGTAACGAATGAGTAGCTTGTTTCTATGTCATGGCCAGGGCTATTTTATTGCTTGTGGAAACGTGTTCTGGGCATGAGCGCAGCCGTCCACGTGCTGCAGCGTGAAACCTTCTTCTAACCTCGTTTTGCTTCACGCATGTCATTGTAACCCTTGAAGGCGACAGAATTTGCTGCTATTTAGAAGAACAGGTTCTACCAACGTACAGAAAGATTTAAGTTGTGCTCTATAAGGCAAATGGAAGAGAAAGAAATACCAAAAGCTTAAATCACCTTCCACAAGGAGAGGGCGACGTCTAAAGCAGAACCTGACCTGAGCTGGGGAGATGTAGCTTAAGACCCGGAAATGTTGGAACGCTTCATTCATTTGCTCTTTTGTTCCTTTTTAAGCTGGTAATGCTGGAGGATGTGATATTCAGTTCAGCAGTTACTCAGTTGTCAACACTGATGCTGCCATCGCTTGGGCTTTAGTTAAAAACCAGGCTTTGCAGTTGGGGCTGCTGTCTCCTTGGCTGTTTGGCATTCCCAGGATTTGGCGGTAAGTGATTTCCTTAGCTGAAAAGAAAAAAAAAAAAGCAACTTATACTGATGAACTTCACTCTAATTTGGTGGCCCTGAGTCTGGGGAGGCACCAGCTCAGGAGGCGTTTTCTGCACAGACTTTGCTGGGCAGCTGTTTTGGCATAAACATTGGCATTTAAGTAAAAGTAAGTGCAAGAAAAAGCTATTTTATGAGCTGTTTGCTAACTTCACGGTTCTGCTCGCAGAGCACACAAAAGTCTCCTGCTGCCCGGCATGGTGAGTACATTTATGCCTTGTAAATGGGTGCTCTGGAGAAGTGGGAAGCATTAGGTACTGTCTGCTCTGCTCCCCAGATGTGATTTCATCAGCTAATTTGGCTTTGACTCATTTGAAATGGATTTTTAAAGAGAGTGAATCCATATTTGAAGAGAAACCCTGCTTGAGCAGGGAGGTTGGCCGAGACGTTCTCCAGAGGTCCCTTCCAGCCTCAGCCACGCGGTGCTCCGGTGGTGTTTGGTGGGTAGCAGTGAGGTAGAGAAGGCTGAAGGTGAGGAAACGCTCCCGGGCGCGGGCTCCTTTTCCATGAGCTCGTGCCGTGTCTCGTTGCAGGCCCAGGACGCGCTCCAGTGATGCCCCGTTGCCTCAGGCCCGTGCAGCCCTTGGGCACCGCGCACACCGGATCCCTGGAGAACATCTTCGAGAACATTTACGCTCAGGTAACTTAGCTGGCAAGCACTTAAAAGAGAGAATTAAACCCTAGCTTGGACATAGTCAGAATTAGAAGTGGTGGCAGACGGCAAAGCCTCCACGTCCCGCTGTCCCCTGGCCAAGGTCTGTTCCCCATCAGGGCAGGGCAGAGGGCTGGGGCACCAAGAAGAGCTGCTCCAGGAGGTATTGCCAGGGCTCCTTTCTTTACTCACACGCTGCTAAGCAGGGCCAGAGCCCTCAACGAGGACCCACGCGTCCCAACTTCGCTGCTGCCAAGTCCTCTAGTAAAAGGCCACTTCTCTTTTGCTGCAAGAAACTCATAGGGACAGCTGTGTCTCTAATAGATGTGTCTCTCCCACAGGAGGAAATGATTTTATTGTTTTTTTCCTTATTATTAGCCAATAGCTACTACTGTGGGCATAAGAGGTGTAGTCATCCTCTTTCTACATTTTTTCAGTGTTTTAAATTAATATTGAGAACCCTCATGGCAGTGGTTTTGAGTTGCATGAACCTAAACATACTTTTCCCTGTACTCGTGCTCAGTCCCTTCATCCCTCTCCTCACTTACCCCCAGGATGAAGCCTGTTGGAAATTCCTCTGCTCCAGGCTGTTACATTGCAGCTTGTGATGATGTTTATACCTTGCTTGTTGCTGGATTACAGGAATTCGAGTTGCTGAGAAGACGTATTTCATTAAGAACAGAATGGCCTTTTGCAGAATCTTTGTATTATGCAGCTATAGTAACTGTATTTTTTATTTGTAATATTCAAGGAGCAGGTGTCTTTCATCTTTTCTAATTGGAATTTGCTACATTTTCTGGAATAGCTAATGCTGTGCTTTTGCAATAAACTGAAAAGAGGGTAGACACGGGGAAGATTTGGAGCAGGAAAACTAATGCCGCCCAGGGAGCAAGATTTGCAGAGGAAATCTGTGGGTGGAAATTGGCGCTGGTGCTAAATCGTAGGGAGTTTTTTAATATGTTCAAGGATGTCTGGAGTGTATGGTGCTGCTCCTTATTTGCTTTCATTCCCAGCTGGAGACCAGCAGCGCTGTCGGCTCCAGTCCAACCCAGACCACAGGGCAGCCGTTGTCTCGCTTGAGCCTTCACTGGGGGGAGTGATGGAGAGCGGGGGGGATCCATGAACTTGATCTCCACCGTCCTCCTCTCCACTGCAGGGATTTTTGCGCTTTACATGGTTCGGGGTGAGGATCCCAAGGACTCTCCCATCCCAGGCAGCCCAAGAGGCAGCCTGGAGCAAGGCCAGATGTATTAATACCACGAGAGGGGGCTCCAGGCTAGGCAAAGAAACAAATCACGGTGGCACCCGGCTTGTAACATGCACGGTCAACCACATGAGGCCAGGACAGCAGTGACTGCAGTAAGTATCCAGACCTTGCTTGCTGGTTAGGTATAATCTGTTCCAGCTCCTGTCCGAGAGTTATATTATCTATAAATCTCCCAGCTATTTAATCCAGATAGCTTGGGAGAAGGAGAATAAAAGAAGCCTCCTAGTAAAATATGACAAATATTTCAAACATGGCATGGTGTTTAGAAAAGCCCCGTGCTTCATTTAAGGAAGAATGTTGCCATGCAAAGAGTTACTTGCTGCTGCTGTTTTTGCATTAGAAATGCTGCTGGTGGTTGCTCTTCACCTTGTGACAGTAACTAGAGGAATCCAGAGATGAGCAGAGAATGATGAAAATGCTGAAGTTGTTCTGAGACCTACAATTTTGAATTCATGTCTCTTGAGTTTATTCTGTGATGCAGTAAGAGAAGGGTTTTTAGGTGCCAGTGACAACAGCATCAGTTAAGATTTCTCTTTGCACAGGGTAGGTTTCATTTCATCGGTTGGGTTTCACTCAAAGCTGCTCTTTTGCTGGTTTTCTGCTACTGCGAAGTGTTGCTGTGTTCATAAAATGCTTGCAGTAGGAATATCTGAGGGTATTAAAGATGGTTGCGACCAGAGAGCAAGGAGGGACAGTAATTGGCTGTTCTGGCAAGAAGGTCAGGTATTAAAATGGCACAGCTTAGGCTTAACAGCCAAAGTAAAAGGCCTGGCCTTCAAAAAGGTTGTTTTTTGGTGACTTGCAGCAAGTCTGTAGCTGCCTGGCACTGGGGAGGAGGTTTTATGGACTGAAAAAATGCAGCTTTTGTTCTGTGCAAAGGCCAGGGCCCACTGTGCTGTTACCGAGCTTGAGGCCAGTCTGCTCTGACTCTAATTTCTTCAGCTGCAGTTATGCTGAACAGTTCGGATGAGTTTGGAAGCTGCTTTCTACACTCAGAGTGTTTGGTGCTCTACCTCGCTGTAAAAAAATGTGCATTTTTAAGGGTAAAGAGCAGCTGAACAGGTGCCTGGCTCACGTGAGCGCACAGTGAGTCACTGCTGCTTGCGGTGCTGTAGAGAGGAGGAGGATGGAAACGAGCCTGGAATCAGCACTGAGCTGCCGGGAGCCAAATCCTGCCAGCTGGGCAGTTGGGAGCGTCGTGACACGGCGCTGAGCACAGGCCTGGCGCGCAGAGCTCGGGAGAAAGGAGCCCCAGGCGCCGGCTGGGCCCACGTGGAGCACGAGAGGACGCCGCGGGTGCCGGGCCCGCAGCCCTGCTGAGGCCCTCGGTGCTGACAGCAAAGGGAGCAGGCAGGGAATGGGGAGTCTTCCACATGCCGATCCACGTGGGAAGCTGAGAAGTTGTTGCTGCCTGGAGAGCAGTTTGAAAAGAAGGGCAAGGGGAAAACCAGGCTGGCCGAGAGATGGAGACTGCTCAAATCCGGCCGATTTGCAGCCCAGGGGCTTCAGCTGAGGGAGATGGAGTTGGGCAGGGAAACACGGGGGCACTGCTGGGCCGCAGCCACCCTGCTCCTCTCCCCCGCTGGTATAAATTAACCAGCAGGTCACAGGGACGCTCATTAACGGACAAATGCTCCGGTTAGAGCGTAACCTGGCAGCCCTGTCCCGGCTACCGCGGCAAAAGCCGGCGGGCTTCTCTGCACGGTCAGCTCAAAAAATGCACCGACCTGAGCGCTGCCTTCTGCAGCCTCGTCTTCCTAGTGCTTAGCAGGGTGCTCATTGCTTGGTATTGTAATAAATCAAAATAAAAAAAAAAAAAAAGAAGGCAAAAATAGCAAGTCAGGCAGCACCTGTGGCCCTGACGCCAAAGCCCATGTGGGCACAGGGACAGGTACGTTGCACTGGCTGTCACTGGGTGAATCACCTTGTAAGATAAACTGTGGTCATCGAAAGCTTTTTAGGACAGAGCCTATGGCTGTAGCCAACGGGGCACCTGGGCCAGCTCTTGGGAAAGAAACTGCTCTGGTGATAGGAGATTAGGTAGGAGAAGAGAAACAGATTCGCAGTGGCAGCAGTCTGGGAGCCAAATCTTTATTCAAAGATCTTTTAAGCTTTCCAGCACAGCCCCATCTGCTCAAATGAAGATTTAAAACTATAAAGACAAACATTAAAAAAAAAAAAAAAAGGCAAAATGGATATTTCTATAAAATTAAGTATATTAATTATGAACGCTGATAACATGAAACCACAGAGATTCCACACAGTCCTAAGGCAAACTATGCAACGAATGTACACAATTGCACTTTAGTCTGTATAAAGTTAGGACGTGCAGAGCTTCCCGAGTGCTTGATACCCCAGGTAAAGAGGACACCCCACGGGGTATCTCTGCACTGAGAAGAGCAGCTTCACAACCAGGAGAGTTGCAATCTGATACATTCGGCTTGTTGGGGAAGTGACCAAAGGACCTAAGAGTCCCCAGATGATTTGAGTTTAATACGAGTTAATTGTAAATAAGTTTCACTGGTGCCTCTTGTTTCCTGCTTCTCGCTCAGCTAGAAACCCCAAGGCCTTGGACCACTGCACATCTGAGACAGAATGGGTGACCTGATGTCCGTGGATGTCCTACGGTGAGTCTAACTTTCCACCCATTTTCATTTCCTTAAAAAAATCCCAAGCAAGAACTATTGCTGCTTTCCTTCTGCACTCCTGTTCTCAACCACTGCTCCGGGATTGTTCACAGCAACTTGCAGACCAAAAGGAACTGACTGTAAGTGGATGTCTGTATAAAATAGACTACCCCTTGCCCCTCTATGAGTGCTGGGCCCGGTGCCTGTGCACCTTCCTGGGAGACACCTCTCCCAGCTCAAGGCTGCCAGGTTTCTACCACGTTCCCTCTATAACGCACACAACCCTACTTTCTGAGGGGAGAAGACAAGCTGAAACTCCCTTGACAATCTCAGCACCTCCTCTAGTAAATCCTCCAGAACTATGAGGCCATAAAGATGCCTTCCGTGTCACAGTAAAAGGGAATAACTAGCTGGGCAAGATTCTTTGCCTTTCTTGGCCCCTAGGCCAGTCTGCTGCAGCGCCTGTACCGAGTATTTCCTTTCCTGAGCGTTCCCCACTGCTCCACAGTGAGTGCTCAGGACAGAAAATACTTCTTGCCAGATCTGGTGGAGTTCAGAATCTAGCCCTAAAAAGGTAGGAAAAATCAAACATTTGTTCCTGTTTGCTCAGCAGGTCACCCTTAATGTTCAGGTTGGTCTGTAATAAAAAATAATATATTAATGTTGTTGATGCACGTGAAAGAGAGCTAGAGAGTGAATTCTACTTAATTTGATTCAAAACTGAAGACGTATATAGTGATCCTGTAATAGTAAAACTCCTCTGGTGGGCAACTGTCATTAGAAAGGCAATTTGCTTTTGTTCCTCAGTTTAAAAGGAACTGTTAGGCAAGACTCAGCCCCCCAAGTGAATCGCAAAAAACAGTAGTTTGTTCTAATAGCTCCGTCACCAAAGAAAACAAACGTTTTTCCTGACACCTTGGAGAAGAATGAGGTTTGTTGCAGTTGCCGTTGAATCCTAGGGGAGTTCACACTGGCCTTTGCTTCATAAAGCAGAACTGTGGTTCAGGAGAACAGCCCTCGTGTCGGAGGTCTGTGCAGAACAGTTTTACAGCACGTTTTGCAGTGTTATTCATTACCTTGGCATTCATTAGCTTGGCAAGTATCCAGCACTGCTCTAACACACACACTTAAAAAGCAGAACGTGTTTATGAGCAACACCCCCAGTGCCCATGGCACCTTCTGTCTTGATAGATGGCTCGCTGGCTGAGCAAAAAATGAGCAGCATTTGGAAGGAAACAGCAGCACTGGAGCCTGTCCAAATCCCGACACCGCTCATGCCTGGCTGCCATCTGATAGCAAATCCACCCCCACAGCAAATCCCACCCCAGAGCTTGCCTGCAGCTCGGCACTGTGCGCAGAGCCGGACTGGTGCCTGCTGCAGTTAACCCTTTCCTGGGATCTCTGGGGTTTGCTGTTGAGCAAATAGGTTTTTCTGCAGGAGAGACTCCCAGCCGTTGACACGGCAGCGCAGGCTGGCCATAAGACAGGCCCAGTTCTCTGAACCTCTCTGTTAAGGGCTAGCGCTCCTCGAGCGCCCAGAGAAGTGCTTGGCCAAACTCAGGATCACCGCAGTCATTCTGGCTTCGGGTGACAACTGAACCCAAACCCAGAAAAACTGAGGAGAGAGAAGGGATCACAGCTGTAAACCAGTAATGCGCTCAGTACAGCGGCCTGGGTAATAGCATCAGGTACAACAGAGATTTACAAATACTGTTTCACAAACTCTTCATACATATAAACCAAATATGCACATTATATACACCATATAATATACCAAGCGATGGGACAAAGCCAGCCTGTTCTCCACACACCAAGTACTCTCTGCTCTCAGCACAACACTGTGCTCTGTGGGGTGCTCCCAAGCCTTCAGAGGGAGGCAAAGAAAACACATGGAATGGTTGCATAACATGTAACCCTGGGACCAGAAAGGGCTGGAGAAACAAAGACACATCCTTCCTGCTGGAAAACAAGAATCAGACGAGGCATCGCAGAAATATTTTTTTCTTCCTTAAAGGTGACTCTATATGAGGCAATTTCCCTTATTTCTTGGTTTGCTTTTACAATTGTTCTGTTGGAAACATTCCCAGGCTGAAAAGGACTGTTGCAAAGGAGAAAAGAGCCCTCTTTTTCTCTACCCCCATCTCCTTACAGCAGGGTGAGTCAGAGGCCAAGGGAGCTGCACCCTGATTTGGAGCGGAGGAAGACCAAGGTCCGCCGGCGCAGACCTTCAGCCGCTGCCAAGGTTCGACCCGCGGTCCCTCCCGCAGCAGCAGCCCGAGCTGGCCCATGGCTCTGGCTCCTTGTGCCTCAGTGGACACAGACTCCTTCCAAAAAGGGAAGAGGAAATGGACGTTCTTTCTGTAAGCACAAAAATACCCTTTTGCTGGCCGAGGATCTGGCATCTGCTATCTGGCACCACCCAGAGCTCAGCAAAATTATGCTGCCAGAATCCTCTCCTTTCCCTGGCTTGTTTGCTCCGTGCATTTTACAGCTCCCTGTACACCGTGATGATACACAGGAGATCACAACAAACTAGAAACTCTCCGTGGAGGGCAGGAAAATCCTCATATACTTATGAAGAAAAAAACCTTTCCTGTCTTATACATCCAAAGAATCTTGAGGTGAAAATTCCTTCAAATTAGCTTAAAAAAAAATCAAGCTGATAGAGTCTCTGGATTTCAAAAATGTGCAGTTTCCCTCCTATGTGCTTGTGTCAAGCACTAGCACACCAAAGAGAACAGAGAAAGGGGTCTCTGTGTGGTCCACAGAGACTGCATAGGCTTCAGATCCAAGGGAGATATTCCCTTTCCGCAGTGCACTCCCTGCCCTGGGAGCCAGAGGACCCCAACTCCCCGTGGCAAGAGCAAAAGCCCTGCAAAGCGACACTGTCTTAGGAAAAATGTCAGCTGCACCCAGGGCCATTGGCCTCAGGATTGAAGCCCAGGCTGATGACGTCCTTAAACTTCCCCCTTACTTTTCACCTGCTTCTCCTGAAGCACAGAGGAATTTTGGGTGGCTGTATAGCAGAGGAAGACAACTAATCTGCCTTCTGTCTTGCTACGAAAGCTGTGCGTTTGTTCCCCTGTGTTACTGTACAAAGAAACTGGCGGATGGCTCAGAGTCTCAGACTTTCACAGCTGCTAAATAATTAAGGGTCCTAGGTAAGACACGTTGCCATGAAACTACTGTGCAAAACCTCCAGTCTAGAGTGAAAGCCCAGAAGCTTGCCTACATGAACAAAGTGGTGTGAAGAGCTGCTAGGACCAGAAATACGAAGACATAATAGCTGCCTCAACGCTGATTCGAATAAATAAGTGGTGAAACACGATCAGCCATAAGCAACTACAGAGCGTTGCCCACGATGGGAGCAGCAGCATCTTCTATAACACTGAGAAGAGATGGACAAGACAGTGAGTGAACCTATGAGCAGACAGATGTGTCCTGCTGCAGCACTCCGTGTCCAGATCAGGACAAGACGGTCGTGTCCTCATGCCCATCTCCCGCTGGAGGCGAAGCTGCGGCTGAAGGAGAAGTTGATCTCGCCACTTTTGTATTTACCCCACGCTCCAAAGGGCACTATGACAATGGTGCTGTTGTCCTCGGTGCCATACTGGATTGCCTGAGGGGAGAAAGCAACCATCAGCATTGGAACCCTGTGGTTTCTGTGACGGGAAACAAGGACCAGGCTCCACACAGGACAACGGGCCACAAGGCCCTACACTTCCTTGCGTCCTGTCAGCTCTGGCACTGTGGGTTCCTGTAGGCCCTTGAGCTTTCTATATGACATGTCACTGTGAGAAACTCTAATAAAGTATTTCCCACTGCCATCTATGCTCATAACTGGAATAAACTGCAGTTACAGTCCCTGTGTAGTTCAGTGGATCACGACCTAGCAGTATAAACTGATGTCCTAGCAAGGCTGTGGCAAGGTCCAGGGAAAGAAAAGGACGGACACTCAGAGCCGTGACCGTCTCAGCCAGCACAGTTAAATCATGAGCCTAAGCTCCAGTTCAGCTGCAGGAGCAGCCGCGCTTGGGTGCCGTGAGAAGCCCTGCCTTTACCTGCTCCGTCACCACGTGGGCTGCCTCGGCCGGGTCGTGGCACTGGTTAATGAAGTCACAGATCTCCTGGCTGTTCACCATGAAGTTAATGCCGTCCGTGGTAAGGACCAGGAAGCTGTCGTCCGCATGGTGCAACTGCAACCAAGACATACAGGCCGGGTGAATATTAACGGAGCAGGGCAAGGTAAAATGTCTTTGTTTTTTTTTTCCCCCTCTGTTGCAAAGTGCTTTTTCTGAGGTTGCTGCATGTTCCTCTGCTTTCTGCATAAGGACTAACAGGGACCCTCCCACTCCTGGTAGCCTAGGGCTGCCCTTTGAATTCTCCAGCATGTGCATCAGAAACAGTCTGTGTTACAGCTGCTGGAGGAAAACATTTTAAAGGGCTTTCAGCTCTAGAAAATAACCCTCTGACTATTCAGAGGCCAGAAGCCCAGATGTATACCCTGCCTTCCTTAAAAGGAGGATTTCAAGGCACACAAGTGGTCATCTCACTAAATTCTGGTTTAGTGGGTAGGTTTTGTGTTTCCTCCCTTCCTTCCCTTCCTTCCCTCATGTCTGATAATATGATAAGTTGGATTTAAAAGTTAGTTTGGCTGACTTTATTATCAGGAATATTTATTTATGCCTTCTGTCCTAGTAGTGCCTGTCTGAAAGGACTTTGGAATTAGTCTCTGGTTTCTTTGCCACAGTTGAAAATCAAAGCTTGGCCATGGAGTTCCCACTGGATACCTCCTGCATCAGATACCTGTGTGGCCCCTTAATCCAGATGTTGCTGTTCCTGTTAACCAGGCCTTCTTTTACCTGAAGCCGTTTTGTTTCTGGCTGGGCTATCACACCGCTGTTTTTAAGATCCAAATCTCCTATGCTCCGTGTCATTGCTAGTCTACCATTCACATGGGGTTGTCCCAAGCTGTTCCAGGCAACGAAGCCACCGCACTTCCTAATCCTGTCCGGGGCAAAGAGAGAAAGGAAACTAGAATTAGTGATTCTGATTATCATCCCTAGCTGCAATTTCTACCACTATCTGCAGAGGCAGAATGGGGTAGAGAGGACCTGAACTGGGAACTGAGAGTTGGCTTTTGCTGTCTGAAGTGCTCCAAGGAAGGGATGTGGTTTTGCAGGCTAAACCCCAACCTGGCAGCCCTAGTACATGGCTTCAAATCTTAGCTCAAACTTGGCAGTTTTGGACAAGGCCTTGAGCCCAGTCCTGCACAGATTTCATTACCATAACAGTTTATGCTCACGTATTTTTTCTCAGATGCTCAATCCTCTAAACTGACATAAGCTAAGTAGAGTTCTGCCACCTTTTGCTAGATGTCAGTTCCAGACATTTTGTTCAATTACGGTTTGTTCGTTTTATTTCCAGGCCCAACCCAGCTGCAGAACAGGAACAAAAGCACAGCCTGACCAAGGCCAGGCCCAGGAAAGCCACAGAATCAGCTGCCAGGTACCTTTCCTTCTCCTCCTTTCTTTCTGGAGTATGGTCAATGGTGAGTTTCATGGCTTTTCCCTTTCGACACAGCAGTGCCCGGCTGTCTCCCACACTTGCCACCACCAGCTCAATCCCATCCCGGAGCAGAGCCACTGTTGCAGTGGTCCCAGCATTCATCACAGTCGCTATAAACATCACACCAAAAAAAAAAAAAGGAAGGTTTAAAACCGCCCCGACGCATAATACCATGTATAACAGAGCAACAGCACCAACTGATAAGGACAACCTGTGCTCTATGTTATCAGAAAGTAAATGCTTTAAGGTTTAAATTAAAGTTATATTCCAAAAGTACAGCAAACAAACATGCATGTAGGGGTAGGCAGAAGAGAAGGAGTGGAAAGGGTGAGTATTTCTCTGCAACAACATGGCTCCATGCAAGAGGGCGAGTGGAATAAAAGCACTATCAAGGAAGGTAGTTTCTTTTCAGGTTGTAGCAAACGTTTTCTGTTCCAATAGTGCATCTGAAGATACTGGGCTATCATTTTCATGCCTTAGCACAGTGACTACAGTGCTCAGTGCTCTTATGGTGATGCCCAACATAAACCTGATGAATTTTCCCCTCTGTTTGGAGGTGAAGTAGGCAATTCACTAACACTTAATGTAGCTGCACGTAGTTTCTCTAGAGGAGAAACTCCCCTGCCCCAGTCCCTGGGATACTCCAGTTGCTCTCCCAGCTGTTACAGTCTCCCTTCGCAGAGATTCCCCCAGACTTGCCAAAAGGCAGAGGGTTCAGCCAGAAGTCGCTGGCCTTTTTCAGAAGGGGCCTCTGCTCTTTTCAAACCCTGTCAATCTGCTGGAGGTCCCAGTCTGGAGGTGAAGCTGGATCCTGCCTGGCCTTGCACCTGCAAACTGAGCCGCTCGCCTGGCCCCGGTCCTCCGGGCAATCTGCCATGGGCACTGGTGGGATCGCTTGAAGGGGATATAAATTCACTGTCTAAAGGGCAAGACAGTCTCCCAGCTGCTGTCCTCTTCTCTTGCCAGGCGCACGAGTAATCTGAGCTGCCTAGCTGTGTTTAGGGTCCTGGCTGGATTAGAACTCATCTAAGGCCTTCTGGTTTCAATTTCATCCTCCCGCTGGAAAGATCTTCCCTCCCCACTTCTCTAGAGCTCAGCCCTGCAGCTCTGAGCCAGGGCCTTGGTGAGCCTGGGATCTCACTGTCTTCCCCCCAGCCCCGTGAGCACTCAGCAGCCCTGGAAAACTGGGCCGGCAGGAAATTCAAGATGCACAAAGCCCTGAGAGATGCATTGAGCCTTGTTGTAACGTGGAAGTAGTGAGTTGATGAATAAAAAAAAAAAAAAAAAAAAAAAAAAAAAAAAAAAAAAAANAAAAAAAAAAAAAAAAAAAAAAAAAAAAAAAAAAAAAAAAAAAAAAAAAAAAAAAAAAAAAAAAAAAAAAAAAAAAAAAAAAAAAAAAAGCTCACGAAATAGTCTAAACTAGGCTTGTGATATTCTTTTAAACAGGTATTATTACTGCTGTGAAGACTTGGTTTAGCTGTACACTTAGCCAAAATGTTGATCGTGATGATCGTGAGCATCAGCCATCTCCACGTGCCATCTTGGGCTACGATATGGCTGCTGTGAAGACTACAACGTCCAACACCACAAATGCAGGTAAGCACTAGTACCCCGTTTCTAATCCGAAGCAAGGACTACTCTGGTGCAGGCTCACTTTGAGGTATGTTACAAAAGTAAGAACAATAGCACTATGATTAGGAATTTAGTAGAGCCAGTAAAATACCTGTTTTAGCTAAATAATTAAAGTTAAATGAAAATCCCATAAGAAACTACTTTTTAATTCACAGAAAATACATTTTATTTAGAAATTAAAATGAATAAGGGACTGCTATATTCACTGTAATGAATAGTGTCCCATATCATTCCTTGTTTTTGGAACAATGCTGATAAATAAATGCTACCCTTGTAAAAGACGAGATTGGTAGGGTTTAAACCACGAATAACCTTAAGTATTTGGTCACTCGGGTGAATATACATCTTTAAAGAGCAAATTTACAAAACCAAAAGAGCTTCTACCACCACGCCAAGCAGTGTTATCAAAGAAGCAGTCACAGATACTGTGCAGGCAATTTATATTAATTTATGCTTTACAGATGTTTATTAGTTAAATGCTATTGCTTAGAAAAAGGAATTCCACTCATGTTCTCTTCCCTGGATCTAGTTCATGGTCTGGGGAAAGGAGCAATATGGATTTAGCTGGCGTAGAGGAATTACCTGATTTTTAGCACAGTTCCAAAACACAGGAATGATGATGGGATACAAGGTCTAATGTTTTACTGCTACTGCTTCTAGATTATTTAATAATAACTTGCATCAATGCATACATTGTTTTAACAACTGAAGAGTTTATTTGCTCTTACTAACAACATCACTATATAACTAAGATCTTTCAATAGGTTCTTAACACTCACTGGACAATTTTTACTGCAAGTCATCTCAACTAATGTGACAAAGAGGATGTGGGAACCTTCCAGTAGTCCAGGCTAGGAACCGCCGGACTCCTTCACCTGGGACAAAATTAAGCAGATCTCTCTTTCCACTGAAGCCCAGCATATAGTGTCCAGGGCCTCCAGTTCTAGAGCTGCTCACCAGGTACAGTGTCTGCCACAAATAACATGTACACAGAAGCAAAGAGGAAATTCACCCAGGGACTTTGTTCAAACACAATGAACCTGCAACACTGGAGATGAGAGAACAAGGGCTGCAAAATTGCAGTGTTTGCTTTGGGTTTGCCTGCACTGTCTTTTGCACGTGGTAGAGGAAGTCTTTGTGAGTTGTGCAGCGTTCAGTTTGGCCACACTCCAATATGGCCCAATCTGTTTCTTGAGCAGCTTTATATATAAATCAGAATTTGGGGGTGGCAGGGAAAGGCACTTGAGGCAAGTGCCAACGTGAGGTCATTTTAAATGCACTGAATAGAAACGTATGGCCTCACCCGAGCCATGGGAAAACATGCAAAATAAACACTCCCATACTACTGTAATCAGTATCTTCTAACTTGATTAGATAATAACCAGGACCCGCAGATAAAAGGCTGTCTTCTTAATGATGGCTTAATGCAATATTTAAGTATAATTTCTGCAGCGCTCTCTTCTCCTCAGTGTTGCAGGTTAGCATATTCAAAGAAAGAATCATCACATTTTTGAATGGTAGCTTTAAAACTTTTTCTTTCTATTATTTTCACAAGACTATTGCTATTTGCTCAGCCCCGTAAGATCTGACGATGCCTTTTCTGCATTCACAGAAGCACCACAGTCAACACTTGGCTGCATTTTAATAAGGTGGCTATTCCAGAAGTGAGTGGCCAGTGCAACTAGAATTGAATGCACTGAACATGGGGGTTGATGGAAAGATGCTCTGTTGCTGTCTTCCATTACTAGCTTGTGCCTAGCACTGAATACAATGAATAGCAGCAGAAGGACACTTTAGGCCATGACAGCTGCTCTTCCTTTAGACTAGACTAGTTTTCCAAATACAGCATTTGTCAGTGCCCTGTTTCTCCAGTGCGATGCTGTAACTTCCACCAGCTTCCCTGGTTTATTTTGGTTCCTGCTCAGCCTTTACATATAGATTTTTTGTGCTATTCAGAAATACCAGAAAATTTTGTCCATCTGTGGTAATGGTTGTCTCGTGAATAACGAGGTATCTGACACGAGCATCCTCTGCTGCATCCATACCTAACTTCAGCAGTGATTTAAAAGTGACTGGATGTATTTAAATGTGCGAAGGTGAATGGAAATGCAGGTCTGAAGAGATAGCAGACACCATGCTTCAAGGCTCAGGCAGATCTCCGACCTGTTAACAACTAGAAAGGATAGATGTGGAAGACACATTATCCCAGATCTGCTTACAGCACGTTTCTGATGCGTTTGCGTGAAGCCTCTTGTACTGACCACTATCAGAGGGGATACTGGAAGGGACCACAGGCCAGGACAGCAGTCCAGCAGCACTAGTCATCCTGCACACAAGACACAAGGAGCGATATCGCAACATGCATCTGTAATTTGTCCTGGAAGCTCAAAGAAAGCATGACGTTAGGGATCTTTCAAGTATCCTTTCAAATGTTCTGGCACAAGGAAGAGACTGGCAGAAGGCAGTGACCTCAAAGAAAGGACCAGATGCTCTGAGAATGTCCACCTCTTAGGCTGTTATATTTGTGCTACTTTGTAATACTGTTTAGAGGAAAAAAAAAAAAAAAAGAATCATAAGCATAATGCTGTCCAAAATACCTGTCATTTTGGCTACTGGAACTTGTCCCAGGAGTCATGCTCCTTCAAATACTTTTGGACACTTTCCAAGTTGGGCACATGTTGGAAAGGAGAAAATCTGGAGTTCCAGACACAGGGAAAGGAGTGGGCGCTGGCAGAGTGAACTGCCAGAGCAACACTAACAATTTTCCACCTTGTCACCTAGAGAAGGGTTTCAAAAGGGAGTCAGTCCTGGGATCCAAGCAGTGTGTTCTGGACACCCAGAGTCCCACCGTTACCACCACCATTTTGAAGGAGCTCGAGCAATGCTCTTCACAGTCACATCTAGAATAGCCACAATTAATCAGAAATTTTGCTGCCAAACCGAATCTGTTTGGAATTAGGCTTCTAACCAGGACACAAGCAAAGCAACTGACTTTTATGCAACTTTCAAAACAACAACAACAAAGTCAACACAGTCAACACTAGTCAACAAAGAATTGAGAATTTCAACAGCAGATACGTGAGTTCACTTTGTTCATACATCTCTATTTGCCTTTATGTCTTATTACTCCATTCTTTACCCCTACAGCTTGATTTTCAGCTGGGCACATTCTCATCAAGAGGTTAGTGGGAGAGGTTGTATAAAATCTACCTAAAGAAGCCCTGGGTACTTGGCAAAACGTGAGGCCTGTGGTTGTAAACAGTGTCTTAGACCAATATTTTGTTTGACTTTGGGGTTTTTCAGTGAAGGGAGTTTGTCCAGGATCTTGTCCCTCTGCTATCTAGCTGAGAGGTAAATTTGTTGGCAATGCCACGAGGTAGCCCAGTTCTCGTCCAGTTAAACAGTATGGTAATACCCTAGAAGCAGTTCTAAGTATTCAGCTTGCTGCAGAACTTGTCTGTGAAATACTCTTGTTATCAGGTTCAGTGAGATTCATGTACAAAATGCTGCATCAGAAACTGTTTTTAGAATAATCGAAACCAAGTAGGATATCCAGTTCTGCTTCCAGTTCTGCTTTCTAATTTATTAAGAAATTAAGGTCTTTCAGATCAGCAAAAGCAAGACCTGTCTTGTTAAGAAAGTTTAAAGATTTAATTCTGGTTTTTTTTTTTTTGTTTTTGTTTTTTTTTTTTTTTTTGAGATGCATTTCAGGATTTATGACTTTTTTTTTCCAGTTCTCAGCTTGCACCAGGTAAGAGAAAGGGTTTACATTGATCACCATGCTGCAGCAGCCAGACTACCTGTCATGCCAGGAAACATTTCCTAGGAGTCTAACCAGGTTTGTGGGGCTGTTTATTAAGCACAGGAGACAGTAATTTATTGTTTTCATTCAGAAGGAAGGTAACCCAGGAGCACAGTATAATTTCAGTCCTGGGAGGACTTGTTGGGTTTCACTTCTTTCTCAGAGGGAAGACCTTTAAAAATTCTGCTCTTCTAAAACAACCTCAGTTGTGTTGCAGCCACCTGCACTGACAATGAAGCAATTTTTTTAAGATGGGTGCAGCTGACTCTTAAAATAGTACCTTAATGCTGAGGAAACTCTAGTGACGAGGACCAAGACCGTAACCTCTGTCACCTCCCACTTTCCCAAATTTCTTCTTCTAAGCCCTGGCTGCTGTAACTGGCACGTAAGCTGTGTTTAGTCTCCAGACATATAGACAAGACCCTGATTCACAGCCAAGAGTAAAGAGGCTGCAAGGGCTCATGCCAGCCCTGCCACAGCCAACCTCATTCTCCAGCTGCCTTCTTATCCTGCGTTCTCAGAGCTACTCTTGTCACTCTGCATAGAAGCAACATTTATTGTATTAATTTTGGCCTGCATTCCTCCTGCCGAGTCAGAAAGGGGAACTGCAGGCACTTTCCTTAGAGCACACAAAAAAAACAGCTTTATGTTAAGCTTGAGGTTAATAACTCTCCAATAAATTGCATTTAGCATTTTCCTAGCGTTCTCATGTTAAAAAGGTTCAACATGATTGTTTCATCTGCAGTAAGTGATCAGAGCAAAAATCTTAAGTAAGTAATCTTTAGTACGATTGCTTTTAAGCAGTTTTCAGAAAGTCTTAATCCAAAACAACTGAGCAAATAAAAAAGACATTTTCCCGTGCCAAAAGCAGAGTGGTTTTTACTTACCGTCAGCAGACAGATGAGCGTGGCTTTCATATGCCTTGTTTATCTCTAGAAAAGCTTTGTTCAAAACACTTTCCAAGTTTTCCTCCTGAGTGAGAAATTCTCTGGAAACAAAATTTTTTAAATATATATATAATAATAATAATGATAATAATTTATTTCCTGGAAATATTCATCCTTACAAATCTCTTTACAAGAATTATTTCCTCTCTGCATGCATTCAGTCACAGCTTATTAAATTCAAGTAATATGATGTCATTACTGATTTGCACGGTAAGCAAATATTAGAGTTTTGCAAATAGATATAACAGCTTATCACCTTGCTTCTGATCTGCAGAGCTCCAGGAACACCCTTTCTTGCCCTTGTGCGCATGGTGCAAGAACCACGCAGGATGGCAGGTTCGTACCCTGCCCAGCACAACAGGGACTGCTCCAGTCCCAAGTTCCCAGAGGATGGGGACAACTAGGGGCAGTCTGTGGGCCTCAGGTTCCTTTTCAGTTCTAAGGCAGGAGGCTCTGCAACTCAATGCTGCAGACTCAATGCTGCAACTCAATCGCTGCGACTCAAATGCCCCGCGTTTGGGCGACGCACACTTACTTAATGTATTTTTCCATATACTTATCACAGAAGTCAGCTGCCGCTGCGCCACCATGTCCGTCATACACTGCAAAGTACAGGATGTCGTCCGTGAGCTGAGCGTATTCGAAGCGGTCTTCGTTTTCCTTGCGCTTCCCGATGTGGCTGGCGGAGCCCACATTGCTCAGGCTGACCTTGGGAATGGGCTTCCCGTACTTGATGCTGGGCGGCAGGAGAATGGGCTCGTCAATGCGGTTGTCCCAGATGCCAAAGGTGTCCCACGTGGCGGGGCGCCCGCTGCCGTCCGCATCAAAGCGGGACGCCCGCCGCTCGGACGTGGAGCCGTAGCCCGCCGCCGGTGGACGCTTCTCGTCTTGCAAGAGGAGGGATGTCAGCAGGGCTCTCCTCCTCGCTTGGTATCCTCCGTTTCTAACCAAATTAATTAAGGCAGCTGTTGACATCACTTGTCTTCCCCGAGAGTTGTAGGAATGAAAGAGCAGGACTACAAGATACGCAGCTGCTGGAATGTCTTCAAGAACACCGAGAGAACTGAGCAGGAAACAAGAAGCACAGGAAGGGGAATTTTGGGTTACCTCATTCAGGAAGCATTTTCATGGCCAGAGCCCGCTGCTCGCACATAGCACAGGCTGCCCCCGAGAAGCTCGCTGCGTGACTCACCACACAACAATCCTGCACGGCCCAGCCCACGGTGGAAAGTTCAGATGGGCAGCACTGCAGATAGACCAAGGGAAGGCGTTTCTGCTGAGCACCCGCACAGCCCTACCCTGAATTAGCAGAGGTCGGAATGGAGCGAACCGTAGCAGCAGTGACTTGGCTCCATGTCAGCTGAAATGTGAAACCACTGCCAGGTGAGGTGCAGGATTAGAGTATAACACGTATTTTTCAACATGCAATTGCTAAGCATCTGCACTCTTGCTCCCAGGAGGGACAAATCTATTTGCCTAGATTTTCAAGATTTGACTTTTCAAGCTCTGCAAGAAACGTGGCACTCAAATCTGCCACATTTCTTCAGGACTTCAGCAATGCTTTAAAAGGCAGACTGTAAAGGGATTGGTACGTTTGAGGCTACTCTTAATTGCCCGTTAAGAGTGTGTCCATGGATGTACACTAGTGCACACACAAACTTCCCAAAATCCAACTCCTCTGTTTTGCCTGGCCTCTATTGCACAACCCCAAAATGTATGGCCTTGGCCAGCACAGGCAAGACTGTCTTCCAGTTTCCCTGAGCATTCCTCTAGCCCAAACAGAGGAAAAAAACACCTCCTGGATCTGCACAGATAGAACTGCACCGATGCTGATTCACCTCGCATGCTGAAAGATGCAGAAAGATTTGATTATTTTACTGTTTGTAGAGTAACAGTTAACCTGATGAAAGTCAAACATGCCCGGAGGCAATCTGTAATAATCAATGCTGTAGTATCAGATTCATTTGAACTAGAACACCAGGTCACTGTAAATGACTGATTTAAATATTAAATGAGTGATTTTTCATTGCATGGCCAGATGTTTACCAGGGATAGATATTTGCTGAGAGCAAAATTATGAGTGAAAGCTGACAGCAACCGTATACCTCGATCCCTTATAAAAAGGGATTTATATGCCATTATAAAGGGATTAAAATATGCAGGCTCAAGGTGAATGCCAATAAATAAGACAGAGTGCTCTGACATAATCCAGAAGCAAAGGCAATAAATAGATCCCAGAGATGGTGCCATTCTTGGCTTGTGGCCCCTCATAGTTGTAATTTCTAGATCCCAGTCTTACATCTTAATTTGTACTTCTGAAATAATTGTTAAAATTAATTTTAAAAATTCCTATCCAGAAGATCACTTACAAGATCACTTAACTAAAATGGATTTAAGCTTTAAATTTGTAATTTTCCATTTGATTGCTGGATATCTGCAACATGTTAATCATTGCATTTCCCCTTTGCCCTTGAGTCAGCGTCCTTACAGGTATTTAAAACTCACTCACTTTTTTGTCTTGCTCTCTTTTGTCTTGCTCTAAGTCCACACACAAAACATGAGCATGTTAACTTCCCTCTGGGAAATACACAAGTATTTCCAACACAAGTTGCCAATTTACCAGACCTAGACTTGGTTTCACTTCTCTCACCCCGATAGAAGTGTCAGCTTCTGCTTTATTCACAGTACGAATCATAAGATAATTCAAAAAGCCAGAGTTAATTAATATTTCCTATTATATTCACCTCTCCAAAGCTTCCAGGCACGTATAAATACTGACAAGGCTTTGGCTTTTCAAGTGTCTCTGCAAGCCAGGAATAGGAACCCAGCTGGACATAGAACAAACAGTCTGTGCCTTCATAGCTGATACGAATGCAAACAGAGAGCAAAGATATGCAGGGAAGGAGAAAAAAAACAGAGTATCATAACAATGGTACTGCTGTTAAAGGCAAAATCCATGAGAGAAAGCTATAGATGGAAATCTTTCTAGAGGTGCTCCATCTGATGTGTACGTGTTTAATTTAAAAAAACCATTCCTATAGGCAAACACAGAAATCTATAGTGGTTAAAGTGAATGATTGAACTATAGCTCAAGTTGTGCAGTGCCCTTTCTATGGGAGGCTGCTTTCTGGCAGCTGGAAAAATTCCAGACTGCTAGCCAGAAAGGAAGAAAGGAAGAGAAAATAAATTAATTTACAATTATGAACACATACATATAGCTTGCTTGCCAAAACCTACAGCTGTAGTCAGGCCTATATGATATTTCTCTAGATTAAGATCTTGTTTTAATAGGCTTTTTAATCCACAGCAACATATTTTTATCCCCTCACCTGAATAATAAACTGCACTGACGGTGTGGATTTACGGAGAGGGGTTTCTGCTGCTGCTTAGTAATTGCAAATGGGTGCACGATCACCTGAAATACAGACACTCAGTCTATGCTCTGCACACCAAAGATGTGCTGTCATCTTAGTGTCACTGGAGCCAGTCGGGAAAGCCACTCATTTAACCAGGACAAGCTTTATTTTTATTATTATTATTACATTTTTTGTAATGCAAGCACCTCTTCATGATGGAAGAGATGTCTTTGCTGCAGCCTTTCCCTCCCAGTTCCTACGGAGGATGATGTAAATCGGGTAGCAGAGAGAGGTGCAGACAGGACACAGGACAGTCCTCACTTCTCCGCTGAGGTCTTTGGTGCGTGAAGGAGTGCAGCCTAATGGCTAAATCAGTGGCTTAGGACCAAAGCCTGGATGCTGCTTCTGAACACCCCCCAGGGCAGCCTTAAGGCAGCGGATAAGATCATTCCAGAACACAAGCAACAGAAGAATAATAGGGGATATTGCTGCAGGACTTAGAGCGGGAAAAGCATTTGCTGGGCTGCCACCACAGCCCTGTTAATGAAGAAGACCCCGGCGGGAGCACTGCTGTCATTTAGACCGACCCCGGCCCCCTTGAGCCCGGCCTACCGACCGACCGCTGGGGCGAGCACGGAGCCCCACGGCGGCGCCGCTCGCGCCCTGCCCGGGGCCGCCGCGGCGGCCGGGGC
>VZSG01001096.1:0-14950 GCA_013398315.1 Nothoprocta pentlandii | reverse complement strand
AAAATTAAAGCCCCCACACCGTTCTTAGATGTTGAGATTATGTATGCATGAGAGTTTCTATCCTCAGTATTATAAATCTGTGGTTAACATAGCAGGTATTTTCCAGGACAGCTCTTTCTGCACGGGGAAAAAGAAAAATAAAAACCAACACCTAGAGCTACAACAAAACCCCTGGCTCCTCCATTGACGTATATCCAAATGGCAGTTTAAAGAGCTCATTTGGGTGGTGTAGTGCCACACCCACACCCACACTTTGATCTTGGACAAAATCTGATTACTCCCATTATAAAAGCATTTGGACCGTGCTGTCCTGTTGACCTCCTGCTGTGTGAGAGCGAGACCTTGGAAATCAAAACCCGGTGGGTTTCAAATCCATCACTCCAAAAAGCAGCCACCGAGCACCGACAAGAATGCTCTGCTTTCTAGATGCATGGGGTCCAACTCGCCATTTAGAACTGAATTTGACCCTGTGAGTCTGCTGAGGATAGCAAACCTATCTACTATTCTTAAAGATTATTCCCGTTTTCCCTTGGTCTTCAGCGAGACAAAACAACATGCCATGGAAACCAGTTTCCGTGGCACCGTGAAAAGAGCTGGCAGCTTTCCTGGGAAGAAGAGGTCTGTGCAGAAATGTACCCAACCAACCTAGCACAGGGATATTTATAGAGGAAGAAACAGGACATGAAGTTATAGAACTTGCATCACTATTGGTACAGTGACAGAGACCATAGGTTAGAGACTTATGGGGAAATCCCTCAGAAACCCAAGGAGAGAGATTTGCCTTATGCTACGTTGGTTTTCAGTAGCAGACTGCTATTTTCCCCTTTCTCTCTTTTTTTTTTTCCCCCTAGAACATGAGTTATTTTTTCTAGATTCCATTTTTCTTACCCAGGAATTTCTGCTCCTGCAAGATTATATTTCTCACTCTTTTCTGGCGTACCGCATCTGGTTTTGTTTCTCTATCACATTCCTGACCAGTTGCCTTCCCATTCTGCTTTATTTATTTTTTTTCCTTCACAGTTTGCATGCGGTAATCTATAGCCTCACTATTTTCTCTCTGTACTCTCTTGGCTTACTAGCAGACCAGCAGAGACCAAAAATCATCCCGTGCTTTGGGAGAATAGGAGTCACAAACATTGTGCAAGCTCACAGCGCTGACCTTCAAACAACTGGCACGAGCTGTTGCTTTTCTTGTCTGTTTTCCAAAGCTGCTCCTCCAAACTAGGCGTGGTGACGTGGGGGAGGCGTGCAGAGCTGCCATCCGACCCTGGACAGCTCTGCTCCTGCCCCACTCTTTGATGTCTTGCTTATCCTGAAGCCAAAAGGCTTTGGATACTCAGGCAAATAGGCAATTCCCCTGGGGGGGGAAACCCTTTTCCTGTTTGTGCACCTTGCAAACCATCTGTTCTTTTAAATAGAGAGGGGGAAAAAAAAACAAGTTGGAGTGGAATATTTCTAGCCTTTCACATTGTGCCTTTGGCATCCTCTGTTTATAGCACTTTGGCTGTGCAAGTTGAATTTGTCCTTGGGATTGAATCGGTGTGAAGCACCGAGTTAGAACTGCTGCTTACCAGAAGCACTAGGATGTCGGTAATTATAGCTTTGCATTTCAAATGTGCATTTGAAAAATCTGATCTCTGCAATGGTTGTGCAATGGAAAAATGGTTGTGCATTAATTTCAGTGACATTTCAAAGCTAATACCCCAGGTACAAATTTGGTCCTTTGCCTGCTGTGAGGAACTACTAACAAAATTTAAGAATTAAAGAACATTTTCAAAGGCCTTGGAAGAGCTGTTCTGATTTGGCAGCAGGAAATTAGCCTGGCTTTTGATTACATGGCAAATATTATAAAACAGCCTTTTAAGTGGTTTCCTTAGCAACTTCTATTAGCCAGAGAGTGGCGCCTGCTTGTACGTGCTGTGCTGTGGTTGGGTGAGCTCTGCAGTATTAATAGACACTTGTGTCAGACCCTGTGCTGTGGTACACAGCTCTACGCCGAGCCCAGCTCATACTCCATTCTTGTCATCTAGCCCCTGTATCTGGGACATCAGGTTATCCATGCTTCAGTCCCGTATGGAATGCTTAGGAGCAACAGGAACATTAACTCGTGATAGGGTTAATGATCCCTAGTCTGCTGAGGTGCCATTAGTATGTGGAATCACACTTTTCCCCTCCTTCAAAGCTTTACATTTATTTATTTATTACATTTCTCTGTTCACTCGTTCATTCTGACTTATGCTGCCTTCCCCAGATACCACGGCCAGCTGAGGGTTAAGTCAGCTGTAGCATCTTAAAGGGAAGTGCTTGCCAGGTGAGGAACGTTATCCTAGCTGAGGACATTCCCCTGGCATTTGTCGTGAGTTTGAGCACTGCAGTGGATGCCTGATAACTGCTGGGAGCTTCTCTATATTTCTAGATAGACGGTAAGACATTTTTTGTTACTTCCCCAGAGTAATAAAAAGTAGGAATAAAAGTGGGAATCAAAGTAGGAATAATCCTTCGTTTGTGGTCTAGTTGCTTTAGGTTTGGGTTGCTGCAAAGAGCTCTGCTTGGGGCTTTCTCTAAAATGATGGAGGCAAATCTAGCCTAGTCCAGGAAAGGTGCGTGCCCTGCTCTCAGAGGATGCCCTCGCCACATTTACAATAGAATCCCTTGATGCTTTAATCATTGTGTTGCTTCGAGAGCCAGGCCGCTCCTCTGGCTTCTGTGCCAGGGCTGAAACTGGAGCAGGATTTCAAGAGGGAAAGAGAAAGAATGTGAGTGCCCTTGGCTCTGCAAGTCGCTGCAGCGTTGGTCTAAAATAGCCTGTATTTATTGACCTTCAGAGCCAGATTGCAGCCATCTTTCTTTAGGAGATTTGAAAAATAAAATGAGTTCATCTCTGTCAGGAATCTTTAAATGCAAGGACATACTGATACTTTATTTCTGTAGGCATGCCTAATTATATTGCTCTATGTATCAACAGGGAGAGCTTCTTGTTAGTCTTAAGAAAGATGCTTTTTTTCTAGGACTTGCAGAGAAAAAGAGTGTGAGGCTGCACGAATCCAGCTTTCTAACAGGGCCCTGGTACTTGTTCTCTGCCTTCCTGGTTTTGAAGAGGAGCTTATGTAGAAATCAGGTTACCCAGTCTGCATTATCTTAATAACAATTTTTACGTACAGCTGATGCTGCTCTCACCCTTGCATGGCAAGGATACAAGGTCCTTGGAATTACAGCCACTGGCTGCCATTGTGGAAAATATGATGAACATATAGGAAGAAGAGGATAATAGGTTTTCAGTGTTAGAAATCTATGCCTCTTCAATAAGACAAACACTTGAAGTTAAAAATAGATGTGTGCAAAACAGTAAGCCTAGGTCCCAAATGCAAAAGGAAACATAGTATTCTGTTATAATATAAATTATTACATTGAATTTTGTATCTGTACGTGTACCTAACAGGTCTTACTAAGTTGTCTAATTTTGTTTAGTTGAGTCTGATTGTTTGAGTCTGACTCAAAGTACATGGAGCTTTCTGAAATCCTCATGTTCACTTAGCATTGGGCCCCCAGAAGAGATGAATGTAGTAAAAATAATGCTCAGCGCTGAACAAAAGCCTCAGCAGGTTTTGTTTTTGTTGTTTTTTGTTTTTTATTATTTTTTCAGTGTGTTTTCAGCACGAGTGCACAATATATAATATATAATATATAATAATACTAATAATATTATTATATGATTACTTAGTGTGTGGAAAAAGCACATGTGAGCTGGTTCATCTGCATTTAACATACACCATCGTTGCTTTCTTTACGATTTTTCTTCTTTGTAGACTTATTAAAATTAGTGGGAACCTGAGGTATATAGCAGGGACTTTGGACTTGCAGACTATTTGTGATAGTCTTTCCTCTTCCAATATTTTCCTGCACAGAAATGTTGGGTTATGCCTCACCCTAAAGCTGAGTGCTGAGTTTTTAGATGATTGTTACTGGATTAGGTTTATGTTCTATTTTCCTTGATAATAAAAAAGAACAGAAGGTGAGCATTTACTGAAAGCCAGGGGCTTGACAGTGTGTTTGAAAGCAAAGTACTGTAATGACCAGGATCTTTTTCCAGTTTTTCTTTGCAGCAAATTTTATTCCCTATCCCTTCCTCTGGACTGCTATATTTCAGGTAGGAGGAAAACACTTTGCTCATTTCAACATGTGCATTTTATGAGTTAAGTAGCCTGCCAAGCATTTGCTTTAATGTACCTTTGGATCATGGCAAAGGGAACTCAAAGCCAAAATAGTTTTCACATGCAATTTTCAGAAGGAAGGGTGCTCTAGTATCTATATTATTAGCATAGGCTTTGGCAAACCATTTCATGTGACCCGAATCAACAGTTTGTGCTTGTGGTGCTCACACAAGCACGTGGCTCTGCACTAGTCTTATCTTTGGAGCAGATCTCACTTTAGTCATTCTCACCTCTTTATTATTCCTGGAGACATTTATTTAGAGACTTCTGCCTCCCTTGTAATGATTCTCCTGACTGGAAGGATGCAGGTCTAGTTGTGTGGATGTTATTTTGACTTTCTCTAAACTCACATAGTTTGGGGTCTGTGAGACAAGTGTATGGGAACAAGCAGCTGGATGCTCATAAAGTGCAGGTGCTGAGAAAAACAAGATCTGTGAACGCAATTGTGGAAAATTACCCTTTATTAAGTTATGATACAGAAACTGGTTGCTGGGTGAGCTGAGACAAAATAATCACCTTTTTCTACTCTATTGGTACCATGCAGTGAAATAAATGAACTGAACCGTCCTCTGGTGCCATAAGCCAAGCCCATAGGTGAATCTTTAAGTTACTTCCCTGCACATCACCAAATAATCACAATTTTGGTCTCTTATCTGCTCATCTACAGTGAGGGAGCAAAACATGAGTTCTCAGCTCCAAGGGAGGATGTGAGGGCCCCCAGGAACAACTGTGCTGCGTCCAGAGCGGTGAGAGCACGGGCTGGCCTGGCTCCCCAGCCTGAAAGGGCATGTAGGAGTTGCCATGTAGACTGTGCAGCCAGCACAGTAACCACATGAGGGAATAAATAATACCTGTGCAGGAGCTAATAAAGTCGGGGAAATAGTTTGGAGCTCCAAGTACTTGCCCATGGCTAGGCCAAGTCATTAAGCCCCATAAAATCGGGCACTTTTCCATGGAAACGCTTAACCATCTTCAGAAATCCCATTTTCATCTTCAAAATGGCTCCTAAGCTTCAAGTCCGAATTCTCCCATGATACACAAGAATGCAGCTCTTTTGAAATCAGAACTGCAGCCTCTTATCTCAGTAGTAAATTAATTTTATTTCTGCCTTTTCACCTCTTCTCTTTAGCTAAAGGAAAGCAACGACAGCAGCACCTGAAGCAAAAAGGTCTGTCTTGATTTCATTGAAATAGAGAGAGAGGAAGGGGGTGATCATTTGCATTCTGCTTGGCCCAGAAACTGTAGGTGTCAAGGTTACACTGTTAAGTCTCAAACTGCACTAACTCTATTTGCATCTATTCACTTCACCTGTATTAAATATTTAGGATGATATTTAGGACCGTTATTTGAAATTTTGTCAAGACAAAGTGCTTGATAGGAAACGCCTTAAAACGAGTGCCATATATGTAATAAACAGAAAAATATGAAGAATGACTCTTGGCTTTGCCTAGAGCTGATGGAGCTGCTTTTATTTTTGTCTTTTCTTCATCTAAGGGATTGATAGCTTCAGGGAAGTAAGCACATTTCCATCCAGTCTCTAGTCTACCATACTGTAAATCTGGGCAGTCCTGTCCCAGACGTAACCCAGGTGAAGACCAAAACCAGAGCCTACACTCAGCTCTTTGGGAAAACCTCTAAACAGACATGTACATTCTCACAGGTCTTGATTATAATCCCCTTGGTTTTCCTGTCCTGTAAATCCTCCTCTGTCCACCCTCCAAGTGAATCATTTTGTGCAACTGCATCTATGCATGATTATGTCCTATCATTTAATATTTCAGGTTGTCCCCAACATAAATTTAAGATGTTTTTTTACCACTGTGAAGTGACTTTTCTTCAAATAGGACTCCGTAGTCAAAGAAGCAAAAGCAAAACAAGCAATAACAATGCACAACAAGGCAACAGATAACATAATGCAGGGTGCTTATGTTTATAATTTTACATCCACAAACCCTAAAACTTCTTTATGCACTTCAGCGAGGAGTTGGTGACAGTGCACGCTGTTTCCACCCCACCTCCAGAGCTTTTTTGGCAGGAGGAGTAACCTCATAGCAGTAAAAAGGAAAAAAAAAAAAGTCAATTTCACATTGTTATCACTAGGATCTTTTGTGCAGAATTCATTCAGCCTATGTGCCCCATTCAATTTAATATACCTTTTCCTATTCACCCCCATCTCATTTTTTGCCAAACCCATTTCCTTTCCTACAGTATCCAAGCTCTGCTTCTCAAACTTCAATTCTAAACACACAATATGAATTCATAACATGAACTACAAATTAAATGTTACAATGAATGGTTACTAATATGTTGCTTTATGTCTTAGCTCAAACCATGGATTTAGAATGCAGTAGTTTTTATGAATGGGCTGCAGCTTGTCGGCAGCTGAGGAGATGCTGCAGTTCCCTGAGGAACCCCCCAAGATGGCAAATATTCAGGCAGAGGAACAAAGATGTGCAGGTTACCAGCAAGACCCTGTTCAAGAAATATCTATACAGCTGTTCCCCATTTATACAGGATTTATAGCCACTCATCTCTTAGTTGATCTTTGCACTGTCTGATGCCTCTACTTGCTACTGCAGTCACGTTTCCAACTTCAGTCTATTACTGCATAAGCCTCTGGAAAAGCAGCTATGTTAAAATATCTTTCAACTAACTATTCAAATGGCACATTATTAAACTTTACTTATCACCTGGCCACATAGGCAGACTAACTCTGCATAAGGTAGATTCAAAATGTTTGACAAAGCCCTAGAAACATCATCCTTATTTCTTCCTGGACTTGCTGAAATGTTTATTCAAATATAAAGTTGAGTCAGTCAAAGCACAGGTAGTGTCAATAAACATCTGCAGTATTATCTTGGATTTAAGACTCAAGCACCTACCTGATTTCAATTTCAGACTTGCATGTTTCACATCTGACAAATCTAAAATATTCCTCAAAATTCCAGTGCGCTCAATAAACGGTAGAAGAGAAACCAGCATGATATCCAGCAACATTTTGTTGGTGGCTTGTAAATTAGTTTTTTGATTTATACCTTAGAAATCAACTTGCCTGACACCAAGAACATTGTTTGCGGTCATGTGCAGATGGCTATCTGGAATAACTGAATTACAGTGGAGATTTTAGATAATTTATATGTTCTTTATTGCTATCTAACAGGCTTGATTAGAAACAAGTTGCCTTTTGGTTCTTCCTCAGTGTCTTTTCCTAGATGCTAAAAGAGTAGGTTTGGCCAGGCAGGTGTGGTGTGGGGATCTACTTGCCTTTGAGTCTCACCTTGGAAGAGACTGAATCTGATCTTCTGGTCCTTTCTGGTGGAAAATACACATGAATGACTGTAGAGGATTTAATTCCACTGTCGTTTTTGAACTATAGCTAGGGGAATATGAGGCTTAAAAAGGAGCAAAGAAAGAAAAGCAGCATAGTTTGAGAATTAACCCCAGAATTTGAGGATTCTTTTGTAGGTAGAGATAGTAGCTGACTCCCCTCTCAAGCCATCTCACATGTCTCCTTTACAGCCCTAATTATCAGTTATCCTCTCTTCTTCAAAAGAAAACATGACATTTAAACCGACCCCAGCAGTCTGACCCAATGTGATATCTGCTGCTTGAAACAGCTGAAAACACTGTTTTTGCAGATTTTTGCTGTTTGGTTATAAAATACACGAATACCCTCTCTGTAAATATGTACACACACAGGCAGACATGCAAGACTAAGGCTATATATTGAACTGTGTTTACATTTCCCTCTGCCCCTCAAGAGAATATGAAGCTATCTAGACAGTGACTAAATACCACCAAAAATGAAAGTGCAATTGTAGACCATGATAGGTCAATATACTATATTTGGTATAAGTTACTGGACTAAGTTTATATATATATATACATATACATATATATAAATAAAATCAAGACCTGAGCAGATTTGAGTCTCCCCATATGGTAAATATTTGTGCATGGATATAGGAAAGGATAGATGAGCCTGAACCCAAGGAGTATTTGCTGATCATAGCTAGTTAATATACTAACCAGTATACCTTGCCTGAAAGGCTAAACAATTGAGGTATTTGTGCATTAAGCCTTGGAACAGAGTACTAGAGGCTAGAAAATTTACTCTTGCCTCCCTCAAAGTCACAAGAAGTAGAAAAATGACTCTTATAACTAAAAAGGAGATGGGAAAAAAATTATGTCACTGGGCCCAGAGAAGTTCAATTGCTGAATCTCCAGAGTCTCCTGGTAGAACAAAATTCCAGAAATTTCTGGCATTTATGGATGTCTTTTCTATGTCAGTAATTTATGTGTTCCTGGGAAAATCCTACTCAGTGCAAGTGCAAAATCCAGTATCAATACAGAAATAGCTTAATAGTGTTGGTGTTTGTTTGGGGCAGGTCATGGCTGGGGTGCAATGGACACTCATTCTTCTATGGATCTGGGCATCTGTCAGGAAGGGCAGACAGAAGGACAAATAGCTACAACCACGATAACATAAATCTTCCCAGGGTTTGATCAGAAATACGAGTCTTTAAGTATCACCTCTGAAATACTGGCAGAGAAACCTTCTCTATGTTCTTTATCCAAGCTATCATTTTACTTCAAGAGAGAAAAATAACAGAAAAACTTGGCTTTCATAGCTCAGCATAATATCTAGTGCCATTTTTTTTTTTTGGCAAGACAAGTGAAGGCTCATTTGCCCTAGGTGAGTATAGCCATGGGAGTAAGAGCACTGAGGAACCTCTCTAGCCTGATGCCCCTTTTCTAGCAACCTCCTCCTCTGAGGACAGGGCCACAAGGTCCCTCCTTCCAGAGGCTGGAAGGAAAATAAGAAACAAATAACTAAGGGAAATGAAAGCGGTGATTTCAGAGCCTAAGGCAAAATGCCACTGAATGAGAAATATGAATGAGGATGTGAAACATGAGCAGCACTTAACTTGGCAGTGCTTGAAACCATGCCATACCAAGTAACTTAAGAGTCCAAAAGCCCACTAGAAACCATAAGAACATTTACAGTTTGCTATTTGTTCACAGGCCCTGAGGAAAGTAAAGGAGATTCCCAGGTTGTTCCAGAGAAACAGTTTAAGTTTTTTTGTTGTTCACAATGAGAACAGCTTCAGACCTTATTAGTTCAGTCTAGATCTGACACAGAATATGGTACACAAGCAAATTCATGTGTATTTATTTCCTACAAAAAATAAAACACAGGATTTAACAAGGAATTGATATAATTTAAGTAAAAAGTCTTCATTATGAATGAAGTTGGTCTGAGAATATTTGAAGGCTAAAGAACCGTGACAGAACAACACCAGAAAGTACCAAGTCCAGCCTAAGCTTTTGCAAGTATCTGCAGCTCCTACAGACCTTGGACAGTAGAAGCTGAGGGTGAGGCAGCAGAGAGACTAAAGTGTTTTTCTAAGGCCCTTCATTAGTTGCATCCTTCCCCCCTCAAAACTATCCGCTTTGTAGATGCACATCTTAGCTTATTCTATTATTCTATTTGAAGTGAAAGACTAAGTAAATTAGTCACTCAAAAAATGTTTTCTAACTAGTCAGATTAGCACAGAAAACACTACAAACATCTGTCTGTCCCTTGCCTTTGGTCATTCCCAGTGAAAAGGCAAAGCACATGTGAAGCAACCTTTGACTCTGGGGCAAAAAATCACATAAAACAACCTACATGTTAGCTTGAAAGCTCCATTACATTTCCTAATACAGAGTCAGATTAGAAAGCATTTTTGTTTGGTTAAGAGTACAGGATGAATGCAAGCCCCACACAGGAAAAAAAGGGCAAAGTACTAAAGTTCTGCTGAGGTTTCTTGCAGGTTTTAAGGCTGTTTTGGCTGTGCTGAAGTACCTCCTTAGCAATATGATTCCCACCATCAGCAGCTGTAGTAGAGATTGGCAACATGGTGCCACAGAGGAGTTGTGAAAAGCTGTTTCTCAATTATCTTGCTCCAGTTCGGTTTTCTAGGATAGCTCTAAGGCCCAGGTAAACAAATGGTTCCCACAGGCAGGAGCCTTGGGGAGAAGGTCCAGATGTAACTGCATTTAAACAGAGTCCCTCTAGAAAAGAGGCCTGGGAAGGAAACAGCACCAAGTAAGGAACCTGTCCTAACCTTTGTGTTAGAGCTTCTCCCCACACATGCATAAGTAGAGTTTGGCTCTAAGGTAATTCAACTATCATCAAGACTTCGGTTCCTGGAACATCCCATTTCTGAGGACCATCACTTGGGCAAAACACCCAATTCTTCATTTCTCCCTGAGAAGAATGAAGAAGGAGAACCATTAGAGCTTCCCAACTCCACATGATATCAGAAAGAAATGACTACTAAAGATCATAAGAAATATTTCCATAATTCAGGCAGCTGAATAGAGGCCACTTCATAACACCCATTGTGGGACCCCTGTGAACCCATCATATGGAAGCAAGCAAAAAAAGCCAGGCAGGTTATATAGCACTTTGATGATGATCTTGTAGTAGAAATAGGCATTTTTCCAATGCCATGTATGGAAAATGATTAAGGTCATGTGTTGAGTTGCATATATCGGAGTAATCCCCATACAACTTGTCTACCTCATTTAAGAGGTTGGTAAAGACCAAAGCATTAGTGGTTTTCTTCCACCTGATTCTGGAGTACCTATCTCCTATGCTGGATTAGTTTCTCAGTTATTTTTTAAGGCAGGACAAACAGCATGCTGTTTTTTCCTGAGAAATCAGATTGTTTTTCTTACCCTCAAAAGAGTTCAGCAAAGCCAGTCGCCACATGCTTGAAATTTGTAATCCATGCATCATTTGGAGTGACTGAAGGCTTTTGGTTCCTTTTGCCTTCCAGTCTGAACTTTGAGAGAGGAGGGGGGGGGAAAACCTGAACCCCCAAAGGAGAGGATGAGATGGCTTTAATGGCTATCAGTGTCTTTGAGGGCAATTTGCTGGAATCTGGAGTAGGTTGCGTTCCTGTTACCATACTGGGGAGCACCAGTCTATTTAAAGCAGGTCTATGCTCCATGGACTCCAACAAGTTCTCTAGCAGAGAATTCTCCAAGTGTATTAATGAAGTAGTGTTACAGAACCAGAGAGACATGAAGTGAGCTCTTCCAGTGTATTACCACATGCTACTGATATGTGGGGTATGTGCTGATATGCTTACGTGCCCTTCCACCCCCCCCATCCAACATCTTGATTACTTAACATAGTGAGGATAATTTGGATGCTATTCTGTCCTATTCCTATTTCATTTGTTGCTTTTGGGGGCCAGTTTTTAAATACCCTTCCCCACACAAGGGTTAGTACTGGTATTGAGCAGAGTTTGCAGCTGGAGTGAAGAGACCTTCTAGTCTGACCATTTACAAATCCATGGCCTGGCAGCTATCGGGCTGATCTTTAACACAAGAAGGCTCTGCCTTTACAGATAGACACTTCACCTCTTCACCTTTCCCAACAGCTGGGTACATGCAAGCAAACAGAATAAGAGCATTCTGGGATTAGATGTATGAAGTTTGAAGAGCTTACTACCAGTAATTGATTTCTTATAGCAGAAGAAAAAAGACTAGAAGTACTTGTGCAATAGTTAGGTTTTTATTAGAAGAAAATCATACAAAAGCCTTTACGACAACAATAAGCGGGCACCAACAGTTAATGCAGCCATATAGCTAGCACACAAGCTTACACAAAGAATGCTTGGGTCCCAGAGCAGACTCCTGCCTCTTGGAGACTAACCTAAAGAGGTTATGACCTCTTTACTTGCACGAGCAATGCTTGTTGCAAGAGCTTTACCTCATTTTTTTCCATAACATTTTTTCCATAAATGCTAACTTAACAGGTTCTATCTTGATTACCCTCTGGAACTAAATGCAAAACCATGAAATGGGCTCAGAGCTTAGGCTAGCAGTGCTGAGACACACACTAACCGCTCATCCTTTGGATATGGAATTAAACTATTTACACTATGCCAGAACTTTGGGCTTGGCATCTTAACCATCATCTTGCCAGTCTGACATCATCATGATATGACATTTATTATGACAGTCATAATGTAGTGATGACTTCATTAAGAAGCTGGGGGACACACTAGGAGCTGAAGGTGACCACAGCACAGGCAGTACCCTCACAGACCAAGTACCCAAGCAGGACAGAGAGCTGCCTGCTAGTGGCAGGATCAGCTTTCCCAGACTGAGTAAAGGAGGGAATGAAGTCCAGAATACATCCAAGGAGTCCAGCCAGGAGCAGCAGGAGACAGGGAAGAAGGTCAACTACCTGCAGTGGGGGTCTAATAGTCATCCCCAAGACAGCAGGTGTCTCAAGGCCCTGAGAGCACCAGTGGCCTTAATTGCCCTGAGTAGCCTCATCTGAGACCTCCTCCCACCCTACCCAGGGGCACTATTTAAGCCCAGCCCTAGGCTTTCAGTCCCTTTCTTAGGTCCATCACAGCACTGCCTGTGCCTCTTCTGGAGTTTTGCAGTCCCAGAAGAAGCCAGAAAGTCTACTCTCATTACTTGCCTAGTCATCACTAGGCTGCTATCACCACCCTGCTCTGCTTGCCTGCTTTTGGGGCCCTGAACCCTGCTAGTAAGGTCACCACCAAGCCTGCACCATGACCCCTCCTGGTTCTTCGCTTACCTTTCCTCAGAGTGCAGCCCTCCACTTATTGCTCCTGGACAGGCTGGAGACAAGGAGTCCACCACAGAGGTCCACCATGTATTTCACCAAGCAGGGCCAGAGCCATTGGTAATGTAAGGTCCATAGAAAACAAAGATCTTCAGGTTAGCACAAGTTAGAGCCCTGTGCCCAGGCCTGAGCTTAAATAAGGCTCCCAGACCACTGGGAAGAGAGGGTGTGTGGTAGTTCCAGGTGAGGCTGGTCAGAATCATTAAGGTGTCCCAGGGTTTTCATGGTCCCAACACTGAGATGAAAAAGAATGTTTGGAGTGGTTGATGTGGAGAAGTTGTGAAGAACTGGAAAATAGAGGAACAAAAAGAGGGATGCTGATGAATGAGAGTATACTCTGGGGCCAAGCCTGTGGAGAGGTATGTGAACCACCACTGATTTCTCCCTTTCAAAGGAGAAACTAAGCACTGTGCTAAGCAAGCCTCTGGACAGTTGGCATCACCCACCTTGTTTGACTGGTGTATGTGACCTTTAATTTCTTGTCCATTCCTAAGGGAGGCGAGTCAAAGCACAAGTGCACAGGGAGCGTATTATGCCTGGGTCGCAGCTGGGCACTCAGCAGGTATCTGTGAGGTTGAAATACCTTCTAGAGGAGCTAAAACACACTCTCTCTTCTAAGGGCTGGGTGACAGAAACAGAAGTGGCCCCTTTGAGATCATTAGGACTACTCGTAGCCTTGCTGGACTAGTGAAATTGTCAGGAGGTTGTTGGCCCCGTGTTTCTTTTTGGGCCCCTCGTGCTTTGCTCCCTCGTTCTGTGATGAGCTGGCCACAATGTCCACCAATGTGCACTGTGCCTGGTGCCTTGGGCCCACCTTGGGCATGGATCCTTGTGGTGATGGAGCCCCCTGTAATAACCCCAGGTGCTGCAGAATCCAGCCCAGTGCAGGAGCTGAGCTGTTAATTCCTGCCAAGGCCCCTCCAGACATGGCTCTCACACAGGGAGGGTTTAACAGTCCCAGCCTAGTTTCCAAATGCTGCTCCTAGGGCCCTGTAGCAGGAGCCCACCTCTCCCAGAGCAGCTAACTTGTGAAATAGAGGAGGTGGACCAGATGAGCAGATGGCTTAACCAGTTTTGGTTAGTTTTCATCTTTCTTTATTATTATTATCATTTCATGTTTGGCTGAGGACAGTCTCTTGATACTACAGGTACAAGCAAACACTAGCGCTTGTTTAGCTTGGGCTGATAACGCACTGAGAAGTTACAGGATTTTGCAAGCACCGAACTCTATAGGCTCAGGTCGGTGATGGAGCACTTGCATAGGTCAACAGCATCCTCATCTTAGGGAGGTGGGGGAAAAATGAAGAGTGGAGTAAAATCCCTGCAAGAAGAGAGGGCAGGAGTTGCTTCCTGGTGTTTTTTTTTTCCCAGTGCCTCCCACAAACAGAGTTTGGTGGTGTTGCTACCACCATCAGCAGTGGTGAGAACATCCTCTGCTGCAGAAAACTAGGCGTAGCGTGCCTGGATTTTACAGTGCTCTTGTGTAGTCACAGGAGCCCATTCGGAGCAAGTGTGTGACGCCATGTAAGGCTTTCTGGGCACCTTTTGCTCTTTGCATGTGGGCAAAAAAGGGCAAGGAAATGGAAAGCAGGCCTCTGTCTACATGAATGCTATTAATAAAATACCGAGGAAATTTTTCTTTTAGGAAATGCCTTCCACTTGGGAGTTTCAGAAAGCTGCACTGAATGAAATCAGTAATAGAAAGATGTATGTGCATAAAAATAAATGTGTTCTATGTATGTTTCACATCTCTGTAGTACTTATTTAAAAAATAGCAGCATAAACAAAATGCTTGCAAGCGCAGGGGGTCTGCATGCTGCCACCCTGCTGCTGCTGCTGCCACTCCTGGCAGTTTGATCAAGACCAGGACTTGCTGCAGGCTGGAGAGGAGTGAGTCGGACACAGGCAGTACAGAGGAGCATCCCCCGACCACGAAGCCCCGGGGCTCTGCCTCTCTTTTCTCTCACTCTCTCGACGCCTCCGTGCCGCCCGTCTCCTCTTCCGCACTCTTTCTCTTCCTCCCCCTTTTCCTCTTACTCGTTTCCCCGGCTTCTTTTTCTCGCCTCTTCCCTCGCCCTCC